>OZ020172.1:4556608-4561929 GCA_963971145.1 Sussaba pulchella
AATAAATGAATAAATGAATAAATGAATAAATGAATAAATGAATAAATGAATAAATGAATAAATGAATAAAGGAATAAATGAATAAATGAATAAATAAATAAATGAATAAATGAATAAATGAATAAATGAATAAATGAATAAATGAATAAATGAATAAATGTATAAATGAATAAATGAATAAATGAATAAATGAATAAATGAATAAATGAATAAATGAATAAATGAATGAATGAATGGATGAATAAATGAATAAATGAATAAATGAATAAATGAATAAATGAATAAATGAATAAATGAATAAGTGAATAAATGAATAAATGAATAAATGAATAAATGAATAAATGAATAAATGAATAAATGAATAAATGAATAAATGAATAAATGAATAAATGAATAAATGAATAAATGAATAAATGAATAAATGAATAAATGAATAAATGAATAAATGAATAAATGAATAAATGAATAAATGAATAAATGAATAAATGAATAAATGAATAAATGAATAAATGAATAAATGAATAAATGAATGAATGAATGAATGAATGAATGAATGAATGAATGAATGAATGAATGAATGAATGAATGAATGAATGAATGAATGAATGAATAAATGAATGAATGAATGAATAAATGAATAAATGAATAAATGAATAAATGAATAAATGAATAAATGAATAAATGAATAAATGAATAAATGAATAAATGAATAAATGAATAAATGAATAAATGAATAAATGAATAAATGAATAAATGAATAAATGAATGAATGAATGAATGAATGAATGAATGAATGAATGAATGAATGAATGAATGAATGAATAAATGAATGAATGAATGAATGAATGAATGAATGAATGAATGAATGAATGAATAAATGAATAAATGAATAAATGAATAAATGAATAAATGAATAAATGAATAAATGAATAAATGAATAAATGAATAAATGAATAAATGAATAAATGAATAAATGAATAAATGAATAAATGAATAAATGAATAAGTGAATAAGTGAATAAATGAATAAATGAATAAATGAATAAATGAATAAATGAATAAATGAATAAATGAATAAATGAATAAATGAATAAATGAATAAATGAATAAATAAATAAATGAATAAATGAATAAATGAATAAATGAATAAATGAATAAATGAATAAATGAATAAATGAATAAATGAATAAATGAATAAATGAATAAATGAATAAATGAATAAATGAATAAATGAATAAATGAATAAATGAATAAATGAATAAATGAATAAATGAATAAATGAATAAATGAATAAATGAATGAATGAATGAATGAATGAATGAATGAATGAATGAATGAATGAATGAATGAATGAATGAATAAATGAATGAATGAATAAATGAATAAATGAATAAATAAATAAATGAATAAATGAATAAATGAATAAATGAATAAATGAATAAATGAATAAATGAATAAATGAATAAATGAATAAATGAATAAATGAATAAATGAATAAATGAATGAATGAATGAATGAATGAATAAATGAATGAATGAATGAATGAATGAATGAATGAATGAATGAATGAATGAATGAATGAATGAATGAATGAATGAATGAATGAATGAATGAATGAATGAATGAATGAATGAATGAATGAATGAATGAATGAATGAATAAATGAATAAATGAATAAATGAATAAATGAATAAATGAATAAATGAATAAATGAATAAATGAATAAATGAATAAATGAATGAATGAATAAATGAATAAATGAATAAATGAATAAATGAATAAATGAATAAATGAATAAATGAATAAATGAATAAATGAATAAATGAATAAATGAATAAATGAATAAATGAATAAATGAATAAATGAATAAATGAATAAATGAATAAATGAATAAATGAATAAATGAATAAATGAATAAATGAATAAATGAATAAATGAATAAATAAATAAATGAATCAATGAATAAATGAATAAATGAATAAATGAATAAATGAATAAATGAATAAATGAATAAATGAATAAATGAATAAATGAATAAATGAATAAATGAATAAATGAATAAATGAATAAATGAATAAATGAATAAATGAATAAATGAATAAATGAATAAATGAATAAATGAATAAATGAATAAATGAATAAATGAATAAATGAATAAATGAATAAATGAATAAATGAATAAATGAATAAATGAATAAATGAATAAATGAATAAATGAATAAATGAATAAATGAATAAATGAATAAATGAATAAATGAATAAATGAATAAATGAATAAATGAATAAATGAATAAATGAATAAATGAATAAATGAATAAATGAATAAATGAATAAATGAATAAATGAATAAATGAATAAATGAATAAATGAATAAATGAATAAATGAATAAATGAATAAATGAATAAATGAATAAATGAATAAATGAATAAATGAATAAATGAATAAATGAATAAATGAATAAATGAATAAATGAATAAATGAATAAATGAATAAATGAATAAATGAATAAATGAATAAATGAATAAATGAATAAATGAATAAATGAATAAATGAATAAATGAATAAATGAATAAATGAATAAATGAATAAATGAATAAATGAATAAATGAATAAATGAATAAATGAATAAATGAATAAATGAATAAATGAATAAATGAATAAATGAATAAATGAATAAATGAATAAATGAATAAATGAATAAATGAATAAATGAATAAATGAATAAATGAATAAATGAATAAATGAATAAATGAATAAATGAATAAATGAATAAATGAATAATGAATAAATGAATAAATGAATAAATGAATAAATGAATGAATGAATGAATGAATAAATGAATAAATGAAAAAATGAATAAATGAAAAAATGAATAAATGAATAAATGAATAAATGAATAAATGAATAAATGAATAAATGAATAAATGAATAAATGAATAAATGAATAAATGAATAAATGAATAAATGAATAAATGAATAAATGAATAAATGAATAAATGAATAAATGAATAAATGAATAAATGAATAAATGAATAAATGAATAAATGAATAAATGAATAAATGAATAAATGAATAAATGAATAAATGAATAAATGAATAAATGAATAAATGAATAAATGAATAAATGAATAAATGAATAAATGAATAAATGAATAAATGAATAAATGAATAAATGAATAAATGAATAAATGAATAAATGAATAAATGAATAAATGAATAAATGAATAAATGAATAAATGAATAAATGAATAAATGAATAAATGAATAAATGAATAAATGAATAAATGAATAAATGAATAAATGAATAAATGAATAAATGAATAAATGAATAAATGAATAAATGAATAAATGAATAAATGAATAATGAATAAATGAATAAATGAATAAATGAATAAATGAATAAATGAATAAATGAATAATGAATAAATGAATAAATGAATAAATGAATAAATGAATAAATGAATAAATGAATAAATGAATAAATGAATAAATGAATAAATGAATAAATGAATAAATGAATAAATGAATAAATGAATAAATGAATAAATGAATAAATGAATAAATGAATAAATGAATAAATGAATAAATGAATAAATGAATAAATGAATAAATGAATAAATGAATAAATGAATAAATGAATAAATGAATAAATGAATAAATGAATAAATGAATAAATGAATAAATGAATAAATGAATAAATGAATAAATGAATAAATGAATAAATGAATAAATGAATAAATGAATAAATGAATAAATGAATAAATGAATAAATGAATAAATGAATAAATGAATAAATGAATAAATGAATAAATGAATAAATGAATAAATGAATAAATGAATAAATGAATAAATGAATAAATGAATAAATGAATAAATGAATAAATGAATAAATGAATAAATGAATAAATGAATAAATGAATAAATGAATAAATGAATAAATGAATAAATGAATAAATGAATAAATGAATAAATGAATAAATGAATAAATGAATAAATGAATAAATGAATAAATGAATAAATGAATAAATGAATAAATGAATAAATGAATAAATGAATAAATGAATAAATGAATAAATGAATAAATGAATAAATGAATAAATGAATAAATGAAAATAAATGAATAAATGAATAAATGAATAAATGAATAAATGAATAAATGAATAAATGAATAAATGAATAAATGAATAAATGAATAAATGAATAAATGAATAAATGAATAAATGAATAAATGAATAAATGAATAATGAATAAATGAATAAATGAATAAATGAATAAATGAATAAATGAATAAATGAATAAATGAATAAATGAATAAATGAATAATGAATAAATGAATAAATGAATAAATGAATAAATGAATAAATGAATAAATGAATAAATGAATAAATGAATAAATGAATAAATGAATAAATGAATAAATGAATAAATGAATAAATGAATAAATGAATAAATGAATAATGAATAAATGAATAAATGAATAAATGAATAAATGAATAAATGAATTAATGAATTAATGAATTAATGAATTAATGAATTAATGAATTAATGAATTAATGAATTAATGAATTAATGAATTAATGAATTAATGAATTAATGAATTAATGAATTGAATGAATGAATGAATGAATGAATGAATGAATGAATGAATGAATGAATGAATGAATGAATGAATGAATGAATGAATGAATGAATGAATGAATGAATGAATGAATGAATGAATGAATGAATGAATGAATGAATGAATGAATGAATGAATGAATGAATGAATGAATGAATGAATGAATGAATGAATGAATGAATGAATGAATGAATGAATGAATGAATGAATGAATGAATGAATGAATGAATGAATGAATGAATGAATGAATGAATGAATGAATGAATGAATGAATGAATGAATGAATGAATGAATGAATGAATGAATGAATGAATGAATGAATGAATGAATGAATGAATGAATGAATGAATGAATGAATGAATGAATGAATGAATGAATGATGAATGAATGAATGACTGAGTGAATGAATGAATGAATGAATGAATGAATGAATGAATGAATGAATGAATGAATGAATGAATGAATGAATGAATGAATGAATGAATGAATGAATGAATGAATGAATGAATGAATGAATGAATGAATGAATGAATGAATGAATGAATGAATGAATGAATGAATGAATGAATGAATGAATGAATGAATGAATGAATGAATGAATGAATGAATGAATGAATGAATGAATGAATGAATGAATGAATGAATAAATGAATAAATGAATAAATGAATAAATGAATAAATGAATAAATGAATAAATGAATAA
>OZ020172.1:4562129-4834636 GCA_963971145.1 Sussaba pulchella
AATGAATGAATGAATGAATGAATGAATGAATAAATGAATAAATGAATAAATGAATAAATGAATAAATGAATAAATGAATAAATGAATAAATGAATAAATGAATAAATGAATAAATGAATAAATGAATAAATGAATAAATGAATAAATGAATAAATGAATAAATGAATAAATGAATAAATGAATAAATGAATAAATGAATAAATGAATAAATGAATAAATGAATAAATGAATAAATGAATAAATGAATAAATGAATAAATGAATAAATGAATAAATGAATAAATGAATAAATGAATAAATGAATAAATGAATAAATGAATAAATGAATAAATGAATAAATGAATAAATGAATAAATGAATAAATGAATAAATGAATAAATGAATAAATGAATAAATGAATAAATGAATAAATGAATAAATTAATGAATGAATAAATGAATAAATGAATAAATGAATAAATGAATAAATGAATAAATGAATAAATGAATAAATGAATAAATGAATAAATGAATAAATGAATAAATGAATAAATGAATAAATGAATAAATGAATAAATGAATAAATGAATAAATGAATAAATGAATAAATGAATAAATGAATAAATGAATAAATGAATAAATGAATAAATGAATAAATGAATAAATGAATAAATGAATAAATGAATAAATGAATAAATGAATAAATGAATAAATGAATAAATGAATAAATGAATAAATGAATAAATGAATAAATGAATAAATGAATAAATGAATAAATGAATAAATGAATAAATGAATAAATGAATAAATGAATAAATGAATAAATGAATAAATGAATAAATGAATAAATGAATAAATGAATAAATGAATAAATGAATAAATGAATAAATGAATAAATGAATAAATGAATAAATGAATAAATGAATAAATGAATAAATGAATAAATGAATAAATGAATAAATGAATAAATGAATAAATGAATAAATGAATAAATGAATAAATGAATAAATGAATAAATGAATAAATGAATAAATGAATAAATGAATAAATGAATAAATGAATAAATGAATAAATGAATAAATGAATAAATGAATAAATGAATAAATGAATAAATGAATAAATGAATAAATGAATAAATGAATAAATGAATAAATGAATAAATGAATAAATGAATAAATGAATAAATGAATAAATGAATAAATGAATAAATGAATAAATGAATAAATGAATAAATGAATAAATGAATAAATGAATAAATGAATAAATGAATAAATGAATAAATGAATAAATGAATAAATGAATAAATGAATAAATGAATAAATGAATAAATGAATAAATGAATAAATGAATAAATGAATAAATGAATAAATGAATAAATGAATAAATGAATAAATGAATAAATGAATAAATGAATAAATGAATAAATGAATAAATGAATAAATGAATAAATGAATAAATGAATAAATGAATAAATGAATAAATGAATAAATGAATAAATGAATAAATGAATAAATGAATAAATGAATAAATGAATAAATGAATAAATGAATAAATGAATAAATGAATAAATGAATAAATGAATAAATGAATAAATGAATAAATGAATAAATGAATAAATGAATAAATGAATAAATGAATAAATGAATAAATGAATAAATGAATAAATGAATAAATGAATAAATGAATAAATGAATAAATGAATAAATGAATAAATGAATAAATGAATAAATGAATAAATGAATAAATGAATAAATGAATAAATGAATAAATGAATAAATGAATAAATGAATAAATGAATAAATGAATAAATGAATAAATGAATAAATGAATAAATGAATAAATGAATAAATGAATAAATGAATAAATGAATAAATGAATAAATGAATAAATGAATAAATGAATAAATGAATAAATGAATAAATGAATAAATGAATAAATGAATAAATGAATAAATGAATAAATGAATAAATGAATAAATGAATAAATGAATAAATGAATAAATGAATAAATGAATAAATGAATAAATGAATAAATGAATAAATGAATAAATGAATAAATGAATAAATGAATAAATGAATAAATGAATAAATGAATAAATGAATAAATGAATAAATGAATAAATGAATAAATGAATAAATGAATAAATGAATAAATGAATAAATGAATAAATGAATAAATGAATAAATGAATAAATGAATAAATGAATAAATGAATAAATGAATAAATGAATAAATGAATAAATGAATAAATGAATAAATGAATAAATGAATAAATGAATAAATGAATAAATGAATAAATGAATAAATGAATAAATGAATAAATGAATAAATGAATAAATGAATAAATGAATAAATGAATAAATGAATAAATGAATAAATGAATAAATGAATAAATGAATAAATGAATAAATGAATAAATGAATAAATGAATAAATGAATAAATGAATAAATGAATAAATGAATCAATGAATAAATGAATAAATGAATAAATGAATAAATGAATAAATGAATAAATGAATAAATGAATAAATGAATAAATGAATAAATGAATAAATGAATAAATGAATAAATGAATAAATGAATAAATGAATAAATGAATAAATGAATAAATGAATAAATGAATAAATGAATAAATGAATAAATGAATAAATGAATAAATGAATAAATGAATAAATGAATAAATGAATAAATAAATAAATGAATAAATGAATAAATGAATAAATGAATAAATGAATAAATGAATAAATGAATAAATGAATAAATGAATAAATGAATAAATGAATAAATGAATAAATGAATAAATGAATAAATGAATAAATGAATAAATGAATAAATGAATAAATGAATAAATGAATAAATGAATAAATGAATAAATGAATAAATGAATAAATGAATAAATGAATAAATGAATAAATGAATAAATGAATAAATGAATAAATGAATGAATTAATAAATGAATAAATTAATAAATTAATAAATTCATAAATGAAGAAATGAATAAATGAATAAATGAATAAATGAATAAATGAATAAATGAATAAATGAATAAATGAATAAATGAATAAATGAATAAATGAATAAATGAATAAATGAATAAATGAATAAATGAATAAATGAATAAATGAATAAATGAATAAATGAATAAATGAATAAATGAATAAATGAATAAATGAATAAATGAATAAATGAATAAATGAATAAATGAATAAATGAATAAATGAATAAATGAATAAATGAATAAATGAATAAATGAATAAATGAATAAATGAATAAATGAATAAATGAATAAATGAATAAATGAATAAATGAATAAATGAATAAATGAATAAATGAATAAATGAATAAATGAATAAATGAATAAATGAATAAATGAATAAATGAATAAATGAATAAATGAATAAATGAATAAATGAATAAATGAATAAATGAATAAATGAATAAATGAATAAATGAATAAATGAATAAATGAATAAATGAATAAATGAATAAATGAATAAATGAATAAATGAATAAATGAATAAATGAATAAATGAATAAATGAATAAATGAATAAATGAATAAATGAATAAATGAATAAATGAATAAATGAATAAATGAATAAATGAATAAATGAATAAATGAATAAATGAATAAATGAATAAATGAATAAATGAATAAATGAATAAATGAATAAATGAATAAATGAATAAATGAATAAATGAATAAATGAATAAATGAATAAATGAATAAATGAATAAATGAATAAATGAATAAATGAATAAATGAATAAATGAATAAATGAATAAATGAATAAATGAATAAATGAATAAATGAATAAATGAATAAATGAATAAATGAATAAATGAATAAATGAATAAATGAATAAATGAATAAATGAATAAATGAATAAATGAATAAATGAATAAATGAATAAATGAATAAATGAATAAATGAATAAATGAATAAATGAATAAATGAATAAATGAATAAATGAATAAATGAATAAATGAATAAATGAATAAATGAATAAATGAATAAATGAATAAATGAATAAATGAATAAATGAATAAATGAATAAATGAATAAATGAATAAATGAATAAATGAATAAATGAATAAATGAATAAATGAATAAATGAATAAATGAATAAATGAATAAATGAATAAATGAATAAATGAATAAACAAATGAATCAATAGATAAATAAATAAATGGTAATTATGCAGAAAGTGGACGCCACCCTAGAGAGAAATAAATAAATAAATAAATAAATGAATGAATAAATCGATAAATAAATCAATAAATGATTTTTATTTTTCCAGCAGGAGGTCGGTGAAATTATAGGAGCCGACGGTTCTATTTCGAACGACAGCATCCGTTGCGCAGGCGCGATTAGTCGCCCTGCTGTATCAAATGGCAGCCCCACAACGCGGCCGTGGTCGAAGATTTTAATTCAATTATATAAATTTAAAAAAACAATATTTCTGATCTTTCATGAAAATCGATTTCTATTCAATAAATAATCCACAAATAATAATTCGAAAAATCGCTTCTTGAAAACTTTCTCTTTGAGTCAATTATACAATCCCCTTCTCGATCATTATATTTTTTACTGGCGTCCATAGAATTCGCAAGATGATTTAACTAATTTACTAAAAAAAAAGTAAAAACTTTGGTTCGAGTCATAGGGGGCTACGCAAGTGCCTACCTGATATTCGGCCCTGGCGTGGTAAGCGAAGCGCTTGCAAGGACCACCGAGTTGAGCTACGGACGGTGGTCGTGTGGACTCTGCACGCTCATACATATACGTTGATTTCTCGAGAACCCGTTGACATTTATCGATTTTTTTCGACAGATCGAGACCTGAAGTCTTAACGGTACTTCTAGATTTTTCCCAGATTTAAAAAAAAATTTCCTAGAAGAGAGAGAGAGAGAGAGAGAGAGAGAGAGAGAGAGAGTGAGAGAGAGAGAGAGGGGGAGAGAGAGAAAGAAAGAAAGAGAAAGAGAGATTGATTGATTTGTTTATTCAGCGTTTTCCGCTATGTTTAACCACAGTCATCGTTTACAATAGTTTGAACATGTTTGCTCATTTTTTCAGTCTTACCATTCAGTCTAGTAACTGATTTTTCAGTACATTTTTCTTTAGTATGTGTCGCGTTACAATGTTCTCCTTCTCCTACGCTTATCAAGTACATATTCTATCGCTTTTCTCTTAAATTCTTTTAAGTTTCTCGAATTTCTGATCTCGTTAGGTATTTCGTTGTATAGTTTAAACCCCTCATAGTACAAGTCTTTTTGTCCTTTTGCACTTGCCCTAAACCTTATATTTATGTTGTTTGTATTTCTCGTACATCGTCCGCTCGTTTCGCCCACAAATTGCACAACCCTATCATTTACTTCTTTGTCTCTCTCCGATTCTATTATTTTGCAGATAAGTATTAATACTTCATACTCAATTCGTCCCTCCACGCTCATAAAACATAAACATTCAAGCATGTCGTCTATTGACGTCCTTCGGTTGCATTGAAGTATTACCCTCATCGCCCTATTTTGCATTTTCTGCAGTCCCGCCCTATCGGTACTGTTTATATTTAACAGCACCGTGCCGCAGTATTACAGATGAGGAGCTATAATCGTTTTGTGTACCGTGCATCGCGTTGCCGGCGATAAATAAGATCCTATTCTATTAAGGAAACTTATTTTTTTCCCTACCTTCTTCACCGCGTATTCCCTATGCGCCTTCAATGTTAGTTTAGTGTCCAGTACTGTCCCCAAATATTTTATTGTTTCTAGTTTTTCAATCTCCACCCCGGACTTCGACACTGCTTTCACCTCTTGGGTCTCTAATTCCCTTTATAGTCATGAACTTCGTTTTCTTTGCGTTCATTTTAAGCTTATTTTTCCCCAACCATACTTCAATTTTATTTAAGCACTCATTCAGTTTGTATTCGATCTCCTCGGACCCTTCACCATCCACATATACTATCATGTCGTCCGCAAACAATACAACTTTCGCTTGATTCCCAACACTTTCGATGATATCGTTAATATATAGTATGAATAAGATTGGCTTTAATACTGAGCCCTGAGGCACTCCGTATTCCGTGTTTCGTTCCGTCAATGTTTCGTCCCCCACGATTACTACTTGTAAACGCTCATTTAAATACGATTTGAACCACTTAAGTACCACGCCCCCTATTCCGAACCTAGGCAGTTTCCTTACCAGAATATTTCTGTCAACCGTCTCAAATGCCCTCTTTAGATCGATGAAGATTGCTCTGATGATCCCTTCGCTGATTCTCCGATTCCACTCGGTAAGAATCATTTGTATCACGCCTTCGCACGACCTTCCTTCTCTAAATCCAAATTGCCTGTCCGTTAACATTATGTTTTCTTCCAGGTGCCGTATCAGTTGTTTTTTGCTGCAAGTTCTATTATTTTTTCCGGTAGTGGTAGCATGTTAATACGCCTGAATTGAGCGGCTTGCATGGTCTTTTTCATTTTTGGTACGGGAATGATTTCGGATCTCTTCCATTCTTTAAGAGAGAATCCATACTTAAGTGAGTCGTTTATGATTTTTGTGATTTCATGATGGAGAGCCTCGAAAGCGCATTTCACGACATTTGTTGATATCCTTTCTTTGGTGCCTTTTTTCTTTGGTAAATTTTTTATCAGGTCCCCAATATCTTCTTTGCTGATCTCCTTGAAGTTCATCATTGCTGCCACATTCGGCTCCGCTAGCTCTTGCCGCTCGGCATACGTGTTAATACTCGTCACTATTTCTGTTATACTGTCTATATAATATTTATTAAACTTCTCTGCAATTATTCTTTCACCAGCCACTTATATGTCGCCAAATAATATTCCCCTTTCATAGTTCGTCTCATTCGCTTTGTTGTTTATGATCGATTTCAGGGTCTTCCACATTTTTGCACCATCATTACGGTTTCGATCGATTCTTTCGTTGTAATAGGATTTTTTGGCACGTCTTATTTCACTAACTACATCGTTCCTTAGTTTTCTATATTTTACCCACTCTGCATGGTCACCATTGATTTTCACCAGTTGGAAGCTTTTATCCCGGCGTTCCATGTACCTTTTCACTTCTGCGTTAAACCATTTCTGTGTATTCTTGTTATTACATATATTTATTGTCACGTACGGCACTTCTTGATCGAGACATTGGATTATCGTGCTGAGTACTTTCTTAAGTTATTGTTAAATGTCGTTTCGTCACTGCTTACGTATATTAGAGTCGGTCGTATATGTTCGAGTTCATTAGCAAATTCTGTTTCGTTAAACTTCTTGAAATTCCTTATAGTTTTACGTCTTTTTAAGTTATCACTCCGTTCGATACCCATTTTTACTTCTATTATTGCGGGGTCAGTTATTTTAGGCTCGTCGTGTACGAGCGTTCCCAATTTTGCGTTACTAAATACTAGGTTAATTGTCGTTCTCGGCCCCTCCTCAATTCTCGTTTTTGTGTCTACGCATTGTTCCATTCCTAGTTCATTAAATATCCCCAATAGTTTGTTTGTATAGAAGATTCTAATGCCAACGTTTATATCATAATCACCCACGCACACACATTTTCCTTCATTATATAGTTCATCTATTGTTTCATCCACAAATTGTAAAAACATGGCACCACTCGCGCTGGGCGAGTGGTAAACTACCGCGATATTTCCGACATAGTACTGGGTACTAACATTAATTGCGAGACACCAGCAGTTGTTGTTCAATTTCCTGACTAGTCTTAATTTGTGTTTAATTCCTTTCTTTATATACATCGCCACGCCACCGGTCCGCCGGTTTTCCGAGTCGCAACGTAGTAGTGTGTATCCTCCAATCCTTATTTCGATATCCTCTACGTCTTCTGTTGTCCTCGTCTCCTTGAGCGCTAGGATTGCCGGTTTCATTCTCTGTATAACAGCCTCATGTATCTCATCTATGTTTTTGAGTAGGCTTCTCGCATTGGGACAGAGGATTCATCACACTCGGTTGTACTGCTCACCTTCCTCCGTGATTCTACTTTTTGGCCAGTGAACCGTTCTTTCCGTAGTTGCTATAAATCATCACAGCCCGCTCTCCTCTTCTTCTTTTGAATCGCTCTTTAATGTATGGGGCATTCTCTGTCGAGCGCATCGTGTTCTACATTAATCCCCAGCTTGTATGATCGATTTTTCGGCTCGCAATTCACACGCTTGCTTTTTTCTGCAGTGCACTTCTCTGCTTTGTGGTTTCCCGCACATATGTGGCATGTCACGTCTCTATTACAATTTTTCGCTACATGGTGGTAACCCCAGCATTTAAAACATCGTTTTACACTGAAATGGTTGTATACCGGGCACTTTTTCAATCCTACGTTAAGTTCACCCCTGCTTAGGATTTCTTCATGGGTTCTTGCATCAACTATCATGATCAATGAGCCCTCCCGTTCTTTTTTATTCTTTTAACGATCTTCATTTCTCGATTCTCGGTTCCCACTATCTCGTTCTGCTTCTTTATGGTTTCGATCAGCACGTCGTTTTCCAGCGCAAGTTCTTCTTGCTCCACGTTAGCAACTTTTATTTTCGGCCTGTATTGCCCTGGCGCCGTGGTTCTGAAGCCTCCTCCCATTTTTTCTTGAACTGCACTCTTCAATTTGTCGACCTCTTCTTCCGTTTCGCATCCTACAATAACAGTTCCTTTGCTGCTCTTTTTCAGTCGTGTTACTCGCACCACCATGTTCTTTATATCGACTTTATCTTTCAACATCTTCTTCGTGGTTTCACTTTCTTGGTGTTCCTCGGACCTGATGATGATAACCTTTTCTTGTTTTTTCTGTTTAACTTTTCCACTGTATGTATCTCTACCTTCTATCGTTGTACCCGAATTTCTCTCTTGTAACTTATTTTTTATTGTTTGTATCTCCGTTTTGACCTCTTCCATTTCTTCTCTAACTATTTCCGTAATCACCTGTTTAATTTCCGTCTTACATACAAGTTCATCTTTCATTTTTTCCACCGTTTTCACTATCCAGTCTATTTTTCCTTCGAATGCTGTGGCCGTACCGATCGATCTGATGCCGATAATCGACCCTGTTGACGCCAACCGATCTCTTCCTCCTCCCGCTGGCGTTGACGTCTTCAGCATTGTTTTCTCTGCCGTGAATTTTTCGAGTTGGCCGCTACATTGTACCAATTCCCTATTTTTATCAAACACCCGATGTTTACTGGCACATCCCGGATGGTAAAACAGTTTTGGGCATGTCTTACAACGTACTACTTGGTTCTTCATAGCTTTTTTGCACGCTAAACATTTATATTTATCGTATTCCCCTGTACTGTCCATCGTGCCGCGCCTGCCGGCCTATCGATCTAGGTTACCGTCTTTACCGCCGACACCGCACGGCGCTTGACCGTGACAGCGGTGCCTCTGCTTGCCACCGTTGGCCCGTCGGCGCTACCGTGGAACGCGTTGACAGTGATAACGGTTGTTTTCGTGGTCCACGTAGATAGCTGGAAGGCCAGTACCCCGCAAGGTGTGCACATAGCGCGCCGAACCCACCAAAATCGCTTTTGTTCTCGCCGTATTAAGACGCGAGCCCAGCGCCCTCGCCTACGCACAAATCGCCTCAACATCCCGATTCAACCGCACAAAACCTGCATCCACATCCGCCGGAGAGAACGACAGGTACATCTGGAGATCATCCGCGTAGAAACTGTACTTGCGGCTCGTCAAGACATCCTCGAAGCTCCTCAGATATACCGTGAACAACAGCGGGGCAAGCACAGACCCCTGCGGAACACCCGATCGAACAAATCCCCACGCCGAGCGTTTACCAGCCCTGTCATACACCGATTGCATGCGCCCACTCAAGTACGAGGCAAACCACCGCACCGCAGCCGACGAAAAATTCAGCCGCACAAGTTCACGGAGTAACCGGTCGTGCCGCACACAATCGAACGCCTTAGAAAAATCGAAAAGCAGCATGACCGTTACATGACGCCAGTCCACCGCCAAACGAACATCATGAACGATCCGCAGCAATGCCGTCTGCGTACTGTGGAACCTCCTGTACGCTGACTGGTACCGATCCCGAAAACCCCTCACATCGAGGTATTCCATAAGTCGCTGCGCCACTAACCACTCAAGCACTTTCGATAAAACGCACAGCAACGGAATAGGCCGATAATCAGCCGGTCATGCTGATGCCGATACCTTCGGGAAAGGGCACACAAGAGCCCGCTTCCACTCTGACGGGAAAAGCGAGCCACAGATCAGACTATTAAGCACATGGAGAACATGCACACTTATCCCCGGCATAGCAGGCCGAAGCATCCGTGCCGAGATACCGTCCACCCCAGACGCCTCCGAGGCAATAGCACCAACAGCAACTGCAAGTTCTCGCTCAGTAATCAGTTCGATGCAAAACGCATCCTCTGCATCCACCAATGACACCCCCAGCCCCTCCTGCCGAGCAAGCGCATGGCCCGCTCTTAAAAACTCGTCATTGAGCGTATCCAATGGAATGACCAGGTCATTTACGGCCCTTTTCGACGGCAACAAACCCAGCTCACGCACCTTTGCCGACATCGCTCGCGGATCCCTTGCTCCTGCCTAGAGATTCATGTTACAATTTGTTCGGTGGTGTTCGGAAAGAAGGTGATATAAATAAAAATAAATAGATAAATAAGTGATGAAGCAACAATACCAAAAAAACACAAATAACAAAATAAAAAAAAATAAATAACTAAATAAGTAAGTAAATAAATAAATAGATAACTTAGATAAATAAATAAATAGATAAATGAATACATGAATAAATAGATAAATGAATAAATAAATAAAAAGATGAATAAATAAATAAATAAGTGAATAACGCAGTACGTAGATCTGGTATTTAAATAGAATAATTTAGATAATTAACAGTCGTAGATTTTTTAGTAGATATAACATCAGTAATATTATGTCTCGGTCGACTTAATTCAAAACGAAGGCGGAAACAGCCCCTTGCCCATGGACGAACTACTTGGTCCGCCCGACTCAAGGTGTCGGGGTGTGACAAGGTACGTTCAACCGTGGCTGGTGGCCTAAGACAAGATTCTGTGATGACTAGGTGTATGACAATATGTGCGAGAAGAGCAGTTTCTTGTAGGTGTCGATAGTTGGAGCTTCGCGTATTACTGCAGGCAGGTTGTTCCAAAGATCCGGAGCGGCTCCTGTAAAGGAGTTTTTGTACAGTTCTGTTCTGCATTTTGCTGGGTAAAGCCAGTCCTTGGGTCGTCTTGAACTCCTTTCCCGATGTGGATCGACTTTCTCGAGCCTATCAAACAAAATCTTAGGTACGTGTGAGGCAAGCAGTTTGTATATTTGGCACCCTAGGAAATATCTTCTCCTTGCCTCGACTTTCAGCCAGTTTAGGTGTTGATAATATTCTGTTATGTGTGCATCTCGTCTTACATCGAGTGCAAAGCGAATGCAGGCGTTCAGTAACGGCTGAGGATGAGATTTTGCTCGTCTGTAATGTCGAGGTAGGCTAGGCAGCAATAGTCTAGATGAGGAAAGTCTAGCGTGGAGATTAGTTTTTCTCTGAGCTTGTGGGGTAGTAGGCCTCTGCTTAGCTTGAGATGATATAATATGCTACTTATTTTTTTCGCAATCTTGGTGGTGTTTGCGTGCCATGACAAGGTGCTATTTATCGTTACTCCCAGACATACTACTTCAGTAGAGAACGGTATTCCGACATCGCCAAGTCTAATTGGCGGGAGGTCGTTGAAGGGCATGTTTGCTATGAAGCGACGCGTGCCGACTACCACCGCTTTGGTCTTATCCTTGTTAAGAAGTAGCCCAGACGTCATGGCCCAGTCTAGGATGGAGTTTATATCTTCGTTTACAAGTGCTATACTTTTAGCTATTCGGTCTGGTTTGCAATGATAGTAGATCTGGAGGTCGTCTGCATAGAAATTGTACCGACAGTGTCTGAGTACATTACCAAATACAGATACATTACGAATAGCAGAGGTCCGAGGACTGACCCTTAGGGCACGCCGTTTGCAACGCTTGTCCAATCAGATATTTCGCCTATCGACGAGTCGCGTGTTGCTTGGCGTCTGCCTGTAAGATACCAGCAGATTCAGTGCAGTGATGATCGTGAAAAATTGATGGCACGAAGTTTGTCTATCAAAATTTCGTTGCGTACGCGATCGAAAGCTTTCGAGAAGTCGATCGGAACGAGCACTGTAACGTGGCGTGAGTCGCAGGCCTCTCGTATGTCGTCCAGTACACGAAGAAGTGCTGTTTGGGTGTTGTGGCCCTTTCGGTAGGCCGATTGACGTGGGTCAAGTAGGTCATGATAGTTTAGATATCGCATAATTTGATCGAACACTATTTTCTCCAATGCCTTAAAAAGGGCGCAGAGGATAGAGATGGGTCGATAGTCATTCGAGCATGTTGGCGTTTTGACTTTCGCAATAGGGCTGACTAGCGCGAATTTCCAGATGGAGGGGAAGGTAACTGTCATCAACGAGTCCGAGAATAGATGGTGAATCATCGGCCGTATGCAAGGTAGAGCCAGTCGAATGATTGCAGCGGAGAGTTTGTCGACTCCCAGAGCGGATGATTTCGAGTGGGCAACTGCTTTGTCAACCATATCGTAGCTTATGTTCTCAAAGTAGAATTTGTCGTCACTATAATTTCTGGTACCTGGAAGGCGGAACCGAGGCAGGGTCAGCCGCGACGGTCGCAAAGAAGTAATTCAAGGAGGCGATTGAGGTGGCTAGAGTTTGCTCGTATCTGCTAGATTTTTTTAGGCCTAGGATGCGCAGTTCTTTCCAGATGTCTGATGCATTGGTTTTTGTCGCAAAAAAGCGGTTATAGAATTCGTTTTTGGCGTTTCTGACTTTATCTTGCACTGCATTTCTGAGCAGCTTGAACCGTTCATGAGCTATTTTAGAGCGTTCCTCGTTTGAAGTATTTGCGCGGATCCTCCGCCACTCCCTGCGAGCCCTGTCGCGGTTTTTCATTTAGGCTTTGATTTCCGGTGTTAGCCAGGGTGCCTGCGATGCTTTAGTTTCGACGCTGATTGTCGGTGCTAATGCATCCAGACAATATGTTAAATTCTCGCACAGATAGGTCACTTTCGCATCAATGGATTCGGTCTGGTAAAAACCATACCAGTCGAGCTCGCTTAGCTGCGTGACGAAAGCCTCCGAGTCAAAGGTTTGAAAGTCGCGGCACGTGAATTTTCGTTGTGCGGGCCTGTCTACTTTTATTTTATAAGTCACGTGTATCAAATCATGTGCTGAAAGAAATGGAATGCCATTCTGCCCGAAGTCGGCCATCTTATCGATGTCGTCTAAGATGCACAGGCCGAGTAACGTGGATGAGTTTGGGACGTGATGTGTGGGTTGGTATGGTACGAGAAACGAGTTGGAAATTTCGATGAAGTTACGAAGATGTGTGCTGTGATGGGTATTAACTTTCATGTCCGAATTGAAGTCACCGAAAATAACGCAGTGTTGGTATTGAGCACTGTCTTAAAGAAAGATATCTTCGAACTCAGAGAGGTAGCTGACATGAGGCGGACGGTACACAACACTGACTAGCATTTTGGAGTAATTCGGTACCGTTATTTCGATTAATAAATATTCGGGTTTCCCGCAGTATGTACCCCCCGAGTGTGTCAGCTCACGTGCCCTTAAGGACCTATGTATGTAGATGCCTACGCCTCCACCGCCTCGTCCAAGACGATCGCATCTGAGTAGGCAGAAGTCTGATAACCTAACGTAATCGTCCGGAATTTCGATTTAACCATGTCTCGGGCATGCATATCATGTGGTAGAAGTTTTCCGTAAAGTAGTGGCGAAATTCGTCGAGGTGGCAATTCAAGGATTGGCAGTTTACGTGAGAAAGACGTAAGAGATCGTGCTTGTTATTTGTTGTTAGCTTAGCCACAGTCGGTGTTACGGGCATTGCCGGCGATGCGCTTCGACAGTGTCGTGCATCGTTTACCATCTAACGCACTGGTTTTGTGGTCTGTATATTTTGAAACGTGCTTGCAATTGTAGCAGATTGGAGTCTAAGCTCGATTTTTGCATGTAGTGGTCTCGATGGTCAGAATTTGTGCAATCTTCCGCCAGGTGGCCAAAACCCAGACACTTAAAGCATTGCAGGACCCTTACATGGTCATCGAACCGGCAAGATGTATATCGAAGATATATTTTTTGTTTATCTCTAAGAAAACGACCGCTCGGGTTTCGGCGGAGACTTCGATTACGCACGCTCGTTTCGGTTTACGCGCGACATGTATACGACCTTGACTTCCGGATTTTCGCATTCAGACAGGTTTTGTTTAATTATTTCGGACTGAACTTCTTCTGAAGTTAGGGTCTCAGGCACGCCGTGTACTATGAGTCGAGGTTTGATTTTCGACGCTACGCTTACTTCTAGACCGAGTTTCTGGAGTGCGGGAAGCGATTGAATTTTGTTGATGTCAGCCGTCGGGGCGACTATACGAATGCCATTATTTTTAGCTCTTAAAACACGCTCGACCTTCATACCGAGTTCACCTGGGTCGACACTTTTTAAAACGGCTTCTTTCGTTAGCTCTGAGGACGAGAATTTAATAGCTGCATCTGCATTTGGTGTGATGAAAAAGCTAGTTGATCTGTCTACGGAGACTGTAGGGCCGCGAGAAATGCGTACTTTATTCGAGTTTGTGGCGGAGCTAAGAGAGGCAATGCTCGCATATCATGAAGGTGGTTTCAAGGTGGTTACCGCTTCTTTGACCCCAGCTGTGCATGTGTTACGTACCACCGAGTGTGGTACGTGGGTGTAGCGGTGTTGTTATATTATCTAAGTCTTTGGTCGCTGCCACCAGCTGCGCAGAAGGCGCAGCAAAAACAAGGAAAAGAGTAAATCAAAAGGAGGGTAGTGTGGAAAAGGGTAAGGAGAGAGTGGGGCTGCCGCGTCCCGTACAGGCCCGCACCGCCCGACGGGGAGACGAAATAAACCAAACCAACGAAATTAATTAATAGTGAAAATTAGATTAATATTTATTTTCAGTGAAAATAGTATTCCTTGTTACAGTGAGTACCGCACACACGCGTGTTCGGACGGTACTCCGTCGAGAAAACTTATTAGAGCGCAGGCGTCTATAACTCACATGAGGTGCCGTCGGAACCTCGCTCGCAAGCTGACGGTTGCCGACGGATCGCGCTCGAACTCCTGGTGACGGAGGCGGCTCGCAGGCCGCGTTTCGATGGAGTCGAGCACTCGATCTTAAGGCTACACTTATAGTCACTAAGAAAAATGTTTTAATTGACGAACTTGATATTTTAAAGAAGGTTATGGCACGTCACTTAGATTTGGAGTTCACTCAGATTTAATACGAGTTATCAAAGTTCGCTTTTTTTTAGGAAAGTTATCAAAATTGTTTAAGTTAAAAGGTCCGGTTCGCGCTACTCTCGCGAGACCAGTTATAAGCGACACGTCGGTCTCTCGCGCACTGTTTAAGCTTTACGGTGTATTCCCACGTTACTCCCGTGGAATACGGGTTACGAACTTCGCGAAATCTCGTTACTCCCGAATTCGCGTCGTTCGGAGACTTGTTTTAGACTGATTTTGATTTCGTGACGACTCGCCCTCATCGGTCACTCGTAATCGAGGAGGGGCGGATCGTACGATTAATTTTTTCCACGGCTCGGCATTGCATTTCGCCAATTCGACGGCACCAAGTTGACCGCTAAAAACGCATAATTAGCGGAAACACACGTGCCGTCGCGAAGCGCGATTCTGATCGTTTTTCGCCGTCGTTGCATCCGGTCGTACATTCCGCGGAACGTTCGCCCGGATACAACACATGCATCAGTTTTTTCGAGTTGAGTTATTTCGAGTTTCGCAATGTTGACTGCTTCGTCGCATCGATCATTTGAAATAATTTCTCCAGCTATAGTGGAATATGCCGCAAAAACCGTGTTAAAAGCGGTCTGATAATATAGAAAGGCTTCTTGCAGTGCGGACTTTTTGTCTACGCTTTCTTTCGAATTACGGATTATCCTATTAATTTCTGTATCATAGTTTAGAAGCTTCGCACGCATCGCTTTGGTCTCGGCCGCGGATAACGGCAGCTCGCGCGTAGCAGCCGGTGAGCCGAGTGCCGACGACTGCCGAGAGGGCCCGAGCCTCAGCAGTGGCGAGTGTAAGCCGGCGAGGTTACGCGGCGTTGTCGCCATGCGTACCCGCTAGACCCCCGGGGGAGTCGTTTTGGCTGAGCGGTCCGAGCAGCCGCTAGGGTGCGTCCCTACGCGGATACGCTACCGTCGAGCTTGCTCCTGCGTGTTGCGCTTGCGCAATCAATCAAGATCGATATCAAGGTCGTGTGCGAGTCGGGCGAAACGTAGCGAGTTGAGCGAGAAAGCGAAAAAAAAAAAGTTAGGTTATATGATAAAAAGATGAAGAAAAAATAATAGAAGAAAGAAAAAACACCTACCCGATAGTTCAGGCGATGCAGCGGAGAAAATGACGGCCGATGAGTACTCGAAGTCACCCGTTATGATACGTGATACAATGAAAATAACGAAAACTGACAGGAGCGAAAAAAGCGACACTCAGCTCGACTCAGAAGAGAAAGAGAGAGCGAGGGAGAGAGAGAGAGAGAGAGAGAGAGAGAGATAGAGAGAGAGAGAGAAAGCGATATTCATTCTGCGCTCTACGACAAGTCCCCTCAAGCGCCAGGCGTTCCAAAAATTACATTCATTGCGGATAATATTCTGTACAGTGTGATGAAATGACATACAGTTTTGAATTTTTTGGTGGTGTTAAGAAAGAAAAAAAAAGTGATATAAATAAATAAATCAATAGATAAATGAAGTAATAAATAAATAAATAGATAAATAGATAAATAAATAAATAAATAAATAAGTAAATACCGCCATACGTAGATCTCAAGTTTGAATAAAATAATTTAGTCAATGAACAGTCGTAGGGATTCTACTAACAATTTCATTAATAATATTGTTATTTTGCCTCAGTCTGCTTATTCCAAAAACGAAGGCGGAAACAGCCCCTTGACCGTCGAGGAACTACTCGATCCGCCCGTCTGAAAGTGTCAGGGTGTGACAATGTACGTTATGACGTGACTGATGGACTGAGGAAAGAATTTGACTAGGATGACTAGGTCTTCGATAACATGTGCGAAAAGAGCAGCTTCTTGTAGGTGCCGATGGTTGCAGCTTCACGTAGTACGGCAGAGAGAGAGAGAGAGAGAGAGAGAGAGAGAGGCCGTGAGGCCGAGGGGGAGAGAGAGGAAGTAAGGGAGAGAGAGAGAGCGAGAGAGAGAGAAAGCGAGAGATTTTAGGGCATACCCTAATATCAATATTAAATAGTCTTCATTCCGTTCTTTTCCATTCGCTTCCAGACGAACCGAAAACCAGGCCAGCACGTTGGGAGCGTGCGGGGCGGCAGGTTCGACGTCGGGCGGAGCAAGCGCGTCGAAACCTTATGAACCCTCTGACGAAAATGGCAAATCCCCGTCGATTCTATCAAGAATTAATTTTGTTATAAGAATAAAAGACATTTAATGAATAACTTTTGTCGCTCGCGTATCATTCGATGAATAGATTCGAAATTTTATACCTGCGAAAAAATTTAATTTGGAATCAAGATTCTTTTTTCATAAGTAATGGAGTGAGTAGGAAAAACAATGAAACATCATTCTTGACCATGCTTTAAACTTGATCTGGAATGTATGATTTTGTCCTGCATCTCATTCGCAGAATAGAATTCAAGTTATGAAGATAAAAGACCTTCAATCAATGACTTGTGTCGCTTGCATATGATTCGATGAATGGAATTCCAATTTGATACCTGCGAAAGACTTTCTTTGCTATGCATGATTTTTTTTTTTATGAGTTGTCTGGGAACAGACCTCGGATCTGGTCTTAAGGTGATGGGGGAATTTCAAAATCAAGAATTTGCTTATTGGGTGAAGAGGCCGAAAAATGAAGAGACACTGAAGCACTGCGAGTAACGGAAAATAAACAAATGGTGATTTATTAATAATTAATCGTAATGAATTACAAGTCTGGGTCACCGGTGCCACGTGTGTAATGGCGTCGTACCGGTGCCGCGTGGTTGCGTAGAGGTGATGTAACGCGTCGCGAGAAGTGGAAACCGTTCGAAAGAACACAACCGAAGTAAACCGTAACCGTAGCGTGTATCTGAGAATCGGACCGGGCGTAAATCGTTCCGAATATCGTAATAAACACTACCGTTGAGACAAAGCCGAAGAGAGCCGTTATTTTCGAAGTTAATGAGCAGAAAAGAAGCGTCCGTTTTAGCCGTTATAGAATCGAAGGGATATCGTGAACCCGAAAATCAATACGGTCGTAAATCGCCTTAATTTTCCAAGTTCACGACCACAGAAGTTGTACCAAACAGAAGAAGTTAACCGACCAGTAGAAGTAATAAACCGGAGAAAAGCGTGCTGTTTGCCGCGAGGTAGAACCGTAAGTAGGAGAAGCGTGCCCGGTCACTACGAAGTATCGCGAATAAGTCAAGAAGAACCCGGATATCGATCGTGATTTCCCGTCGATCGATGGGTCAAATGAGCAGCTAATTGGAGCACCGCGGGGGTCAAGCCAGCGACCGGCCGAGTGCTGCTGACCCCCCACGGTGACATAATAATGCGATGGATCTAAACCATACACACTTAAACAATTGTCGCGGAAATTTTCGAATATATCAGCTAAAAGGAGCACGTCTGTTTTTAAATAAAGATCCGAATATGCACCCAAATCACTAATACGAAACTCTCGCCACACTTCTTTAGCATGCTCATAGTCTTTATCCGAAATGTCACGGCTATTGAGGGTGCTGTGAAACTTATCCTGCGGTGGAAGATCCGTCTCGGCGAGTTTCGTCAACGAACCAACGTAGTCATACGGGAAAATACCTTTCCTCATGAGAAGATCGTGTTGGCGCGATGAAAGTCCGATGAATTCCTTTCGAATAATCTTCAGATCGGTCATATATGAAGCGAGCCCATCCAATAATGACGACATGAAGCGGAACGAGTCAATAAACCGGAAATTGATATCGCTCGTGGCAATATACTTCGTAAAGGAAATGTATCGCTTCTTGTTTTGTGGTAATATAACCACGCGTTCTTCCAAAGAGGTGGCAATTTTCTTCACGATGTAGTGCGAATTATAGCCCGTCAAGTTGTGAAAGATCACGGGTATGGTTCGTGAATCCTGATCACGTAGATTACATCCGCTATCTGCTGGTCCTCGAAACCTATAAAAAATACGTTAAAAAAAAATTAAGACCAATCCATAAAAGTTTTTTTAAATTAGAAAAAAATTGAAATAAAAATATATATATAAAATAAAAATTACTTCATATGGTTAAACGAATTACTTACCGTTTCAAAGGAGTTACATGAAGAGGAGCCACGCTAAACTTTTCACTTTGTTTCTTTAGAATATATAAATTAATTAATATTTCATTCTGCTTTTCGAATTTGAAGATGTCGTTCGCTTTCATCGGAAATTCAATGCCGTCAAAGTTTAATTCTTTTTCATAATTTTTCATACGCTAACGCGATGTCGATCCTTCCCATCATGAGTTGGATGTAATGCTGCTAAGATAGATAATTTTAAACACATATTATCCATGTTATTTACGTTTATACACGCGTTCTTCTTTTGAATAGATTCCGGTAGCGCGATGTATGAAGTATTTCGCATTGGATTGAATTTATTGATGTTCACTGTAAGATTAACTATTGAGCGAAACGCCCACCCTGACTCTTGATGTTGAAATTCTTTTATATGTCTTTGAAGAGAATCTTGTGCATTCACAGCAAACCATTCTTGAATGTTCGTATTGGGGTAGATTACCTCAGCTTTCGTATTTCAATATTTCAGATCAATCACTTCTTCACTATTCTCCATAACTGCGAATTTAGCCGGGAGAACTACATACACTTTTACCCCGTTTCTTTGCACTTCAAGTACCTTCGCGAGATTTTCAGCAAAAATATGCATACAGCTGTCCATGAATGTCTTAATATCGACGTGATTTCGATTCACAATTACACCCGTCTTAATACGATTTTTAAACGCCGACCTAAGATTAATCCATTCCACACTTTTCGCAACTTCGCCGGCACCATCATTATTATTATTATCTCCGTCTCTAAAACCTCCACCACGTTTCAATAAACCATCGAATTTTATTTTCACTCCATTTCAAAACCCTAACGTATTTAAAAACTTTTTTTATTCAGCCCCGTTTGCTGATACTACATACTTTTCGAACGATTTAATTATTTTGACTAAACGATCGGCCGTTATTTCAATTCCGTCCGCGTTAAGACTTGGCATGAGATCAAGGATCTCATCCCACGTATTGACCACTTGAAGACACTCGTACGCGTTCATGGCTGTTTTCCATGTGTTATTCGAAACTAGTTCGAATGAACGAAAAAAGACATATATCCGGACTGAACATCGGCGGCTTATATTTACACTTTTCAAAACTCATAAGGAATATATCACTGTGCTCTGTAACGTGGTTCTTTTCGAGGCACCCCGTTACCGCGCTAAAGCGCTCGCTACCATACACTGTCAGCTGTCTACCGCCGTCCCTCCCTTCGGCAGCATCAGAAAAGTTAAAGAAATTGCGAAAAATTAAAGAAATTGCGAAAAATTAAAGAAATTACGAGAAATTAAAGAAATTGCGAAAAGTTAAAGAAATTACGACAAATGGTAAGAAATTACCGCAAAACCGGAGATTGTTTTTGTTAGACAGAATAGGGCTTATATCTTAGCATATAAAGATAGGACAGAATAGGTGTGCAGAATGCCTTACCGTCTGATGGAGGGAATGCCATCGGCGGTCGGATTCCAGGACGGAGCATTCCCCCGCCCCACAGTGCTTCGGGTATACGGTCGGAGTGGACAAAAGTCCGTTCTTATGGATTCTTATAGAAAATTTTATGCTGATTATGACTATACCCCCTGTCCCTATATCTAAAATGGATTGTTAATCGATTTATCATTGAAAAACATAAAAGAAGCGAGTTTTTCAACATATTTTGCTCTGCAAAGATTTCCTACCATCCGAAAAATGTTTGGTCACACAGAAAAGTTAAAGATAATTAAATTTTGCGTCGATCAAAATCCTCAAATGTCTAAAAAGGGTTGAAAACAAGGAAGTTATGCAATTATCAAGTTTTATTTTTTTCAGAGCATTCCACGAATGGTTTTTTCGGTCGACCCTGTATTTTTTGTTTTGGAAGTTTGACCTAAGTAAGGACTTTTACTGGAGAATCGAGGAAGCCTTTGATAGCAGACAAAAACAATTTCCGGTAACCCTTGCATGCGAGCCATTTCTTCCTGAGGTCTAAGAAAGTTAATTTTGACCATTTTGTCAGGGACTGAATTGAATTTCCATCTTCACAGTCGTCCTACCCGTACATTTTACGGAAGAATGTTCAGACGGATGTGTAATTTTTGCACGAAATCCGTCTCTTAAAAACGTCTCGCTTTTTCGAGGTTTTTTCTATAAAAAAGAGTAAAAAACCGCTAATAGGTAACGCTTGGCAAAAAATTCTTCCATATTTTGTTTCAGTATAAGCCAACGAACATTTCAAAACCAAAATCCAAGAACCACTTTTAGCTTTATTGAGCAAATGCTTTTTAACCCTAGACGGGTCATATGGTCTTTCACACCGTCAACGGGTATAACGGGGTAGTAATAAACCCCATTTTGTTCCCATGTGACAATCTGTCCCATTGGTCGGAAAAAGCTTTCATTATACACCATTCTCTTTGTTTTTTTTTAATAACGAAGAGAATGGTGTATATTACATTTGGTTTTATTTAAGTTGAAACACTGAAAATGTTGATTAAACGGGAAAAAGTGAAAAAAAGTGCAAAAATCGACTTTTTCACCAAAAGTTGCGCCATTTTTTTTGTAATCGCGAAAATTCGAAATTTCAAACGGCATGTCGAAGGCGATGAATACCACTTCAAGCTGATATGGGTCATGATTGAGTTCTTTCTGAAAAGTATAATTATTTGAACGTATGAAGTTGGCAGAAACGTGAAAAGTGAGAAGTTACGAAAGTGAACCCGCAATTTTTCCTATTCACACTAAATTGACTTTCATACAGGTAATTTTTTTCGTTTTTCAATAACGAAGAGAATGGTATGTATGACATTCGGTTTTATTTGAGTTAAAATACTGGAAATGTTGTTGTAACTGGAAAAAATCGAGTGAAAATCAAAAAAGTCGATTTCTTCACAAAAAGTTGCGCCATTTTTTTTGTAATCCAGCTAATTCTAAATTTCAAACGACATTTTGAAGGGGATGAATGGCACTTCAAGCTGATATGGGTCATAATTGAGTTATTTCCAAAAAGTATATTTATTTTAACGTATGAAGTTGGCAGAAAAGTAAAAAGTGAAAAGTACGAAAATGAATGCAGAATCCTTATTATTCACAACAAATTGACTTTTATATAGGTCGATCTCTTTGTTTTTCGATGAACAATAAGTAAAAAGTTGAAAGATGAGGATGGGAGTGTGAATTTAATGTACAATTTTCCAAAAATTAGTTTTTATTTTATTAAAGCAAAAATCCGTTACAAAGCGTCTTCAAAAAGCGTCATAAAAAAGTAATCGGTTTCATCGCACGTCGTACAGATTGTGAGCCTGTGCTCTTCGCCGACGTTTTGGTTGCACCGCTCGCAGACCACCCGAATTTTTCGGTCGAAACTTCTTGGGCACAAGCGGCACCTCTTCGGTTTCGACAGACTACCTGTCGAAACAGCGGGTATTTCCCGGTCGATATGTAAGGAGCTTCGGATGAGAACCCGCAGGTCTCGCCGTAAATTGGGAATTTCCAACCGTTTCCGGAGGTGAGGTTCGGCTAGCCCCATGAGGAGGGATTTCAAGAAATCCCGGCGAATCATTATAGGATTCCCTGCGTTGTAATTGTAAAGAATCATTGCATTGATCCCCCCTTGGTCGAGCATGCCCATCCACATGCGCATCGGCCATCGCAAAGTTCTCATCGCTGTTGTATACTCGTGGCACATCTGGTCAAAAGTATCTGTCCCGCCTTTTGTTGAGTTGTAAAACTCAATCATTTCCGGTTTCAAGGATGTTGGATTGATTTCAGCAGTCTTGTGGAAACTCGACAGGACGAAGACTATTTTGTTTTTTTTGGCCCGTATCGGACGACAGTGAGTTTCGGAGAAAACAAAAATTTTGATGACTGTATCTCTCCAGGAGAATTCATAAACGGTGGTATCTGTCGCTTATTTTTTCGTAATGTCCCGACCATTGTTATTGAATTTTCTCGTAACATTTTTTCGAAAATCTCGTCGGAAGCGAACTAATTGTCACACGTGATGTTGCGGTTAGAACCATGGAGTTTTGTTGAAAGCGTGCGGATACAATACGATGGTACAGTCTCACCTGTTTCCGTCGTCACTTTGCCCACATACGGCTGCGCGGAATACATATAAAATGTCCTGGCATCATTTAACATTACGACTTTCAGTCCATACTTGTCAGGTTTGCTGCCATTATAAACTTTGAATGGACATTGTCCTCGGAATGAAAGAAGTTGCTTATCAATTGTGCAGTGCGAAGCAGGACAGTAGTATTTTGAGCAATGACCGATGAACATTTCCCAGATCTCTCTGATAGGAGCAAACTTATCCGCTTGTCGCCGTTCGGACCGCATCGATTTATCGTCGAAGCGCAACGCCATCATAATAAATTTAAATCTTTTCGCAGGCATAATTGTTCTGTACAGTGACGAGCCGAATTCCGGGGACCATAAATCTTCGATATTTGTTAGACCACTCTTCTGCAAACCCGCAAAGTACAGGAGAGCGAAGAAGGCTGTCAATTCGCTTAAATCAACGTCATAGTAGTACGCAGCTGTCGCCTGCGTATCAGCTGATTCCCGGTAGCGTTTGAACTCCTCGTTAGTGTGAACGACAATTTTTCGCAGGAGATCTCCATGAAAGAGAAGATTCCACGCTTCGAGCGGTGATTTTACGTTTTTGCCTTCTCGAATCGGTCCTGGTAAGAAGCTCGATGGCGTATTCTGACGGTACTCATGCTGAATGGTACTCATCCTAACCACGCTTCACGCTCGGTTTCCGTCCTCGTTTTCTGGCAGATGGTCCTTGTTCAGTCTCCGGCTCTTTATTCTGTTGGAGAAAAATTTGTTTATGAATTCAATATTATTTTGTTCTTTTATTTCATAATTTCGTAAAAAGTTATCTATAATCTAACCCCTGAATTTTCCGGCTCTTCCATATCATCCGCATCTTGCTCACTCTCTGTATCGGTCAAAACTTCTTCGGCATCTTCTTCATCATCGTCCGACAACAAATCTAGTCCGCCTTCCCGCGGTTTTTTGATTGCTACTAAAGCAACAGCTTCAGCGCTTCGTAACTCATATCTTCGCGACATTCTCTATCCGAGAAAGAAATTTCTGTTACTCTTTACTTTGTTATACACGAATATTCTTCTTTACTATTATTTATTCATTATTTCTATGATTTATATGATTATATAATTCATAGAATCATTATTTGAGTCCATATTTTCGTTCAAGAGAGAAAATCATTAATTTCTGTATTATTCATCGTTATTATAATCCTGCATCATGTAGCATTCATTAATTACATTGTCTCTTACAATTCATGAATTCGATGAAAAAATGGGAAAAAATGCGAAATAACACGTGGATATGATATTTTTGGAAATTTTGTATGAAACATAACCTAAAACTATCGAAAAAAAATTTTAAAATTGAAAAATCATAATATTCCATGAAAATACTTTGAATTGAACGATATTCATCAAAAACATAAAACAGACTTACCCGTGCAAAACTCGAACGTAACGGGTATAGTGGGGTTCCTAGCAACCCCAGGCGTTCTTACGATCCGTCTTGTTCGGCAGACAGCGAGCAGCTGGCACTACCAACAACGTCACCCCACTCTAGGATAGTTGAAGTGAATTATGGTTAGGATCCGGACCCAAAATTCAAGTATACGTGCTCAGAAGAGGGGAATGAATTTCGCGTGGGGTAGCTGGCTACCCCACTATACTCGTCTCGGGTTAAAGTTGAAAAATAATTTTTTTTTAAGAATTTAGTGAAAAATTATTTTTTTCAATCCGGAAACGCCAAAAATAGGTGGGTACATACCTCCTAAGGTCTCTTCCATAGTTTCTCCTTGAAAAAACACTGACGAATAAAAAAAGTAACAGTAGACTGACGATCGACTCTTTTTGTGGGCGAGCGCTCTCGTCACTTTATTTATCTGTGTGCAGGTTCTGGCGTGTCTATTGCGGTGCGTTCCGGGGTTATTAATTGTGGTATACTTATCTTTTTTTCTATCTTACTAATCTACTTAGATTTTTGACTTTTGTCCCATACTCGAAGCACTGTGCGCCCCGAAAAATCCGAACTTTGAGCCAGGAGCTGTGGTGGGCCAAAATTAAGAGTCCACGCATTTGCCTCGTGCCGCCCGGGTATCGGGGCTTGCCGTAAGGCCCGTTACCCGGTTCAGATGAGAGGATTCAACATCTCGGAGCCGACCCTGATACCCTCCGCTCCACCGACCACCGGGTGGAGTCTCGAGGGCAGGATGCTGTCGACCCTCCGCTGCTGTATCGCGGAGACGTAGCATGTGCCGGGTGTCTAACACTGCTGGTGGAGGCGAGATTCAAATTGCTGCCCACAAGCACCTGAGAGGCATTTATTACGCTGTCGCGCAACTGCGGGATCTATAGTCGTCCGTCGATAAAGACGAGATCGGGATCCCGAGTATACCAGTGTTGTCGACATTTTATCTTATGAAGCAACTGTGGATCTGTGGAGCAAACCAACGTTCAGCGTCGCCTAGGGAGCGAGCACGTCTCGGCCGAGCCGGCGACTCGAGGGGGGGATCACTCAGACGAGGCCCCGCACGGCGAGCCTCGAGTCGCTCTCTTCTCGTTCAGCTTTCGTCGGTGGTAGAACACTCCAGCCAGAACTCCCGAAAAGGGAGCGGGCATCAGCGAGACCAGGTCCGGTGTGTCGTGAGTAAAGTAGCTCAAACTTACGCCAGGTAAATCGATTCGGAGTTATAGGTAGCTATCACACGCTATCAGAATTATCAGAACTAATGCAATAATTAGACTCAGTTATCATACGCCTTATCGCGTGCTGTCGGAGGTGAGTGTGCGGACGAGAAGGGCCCAAAAAAAAAGTCGATTAAAATCCAATCACACTAATATTGACATATACGACAAAGTTAGGTACATATATGTCGACTTGCACTTGGAATTTGATAATCAACATGCTTGGGTCCCGTACCGTCTCGTCTCGTCGCTCCCGTACAAAAAAAATGCACGGTCGGTCAATTTTAAAACCTTCTCTTTGTTATCGGGTACTTTTTGTACTGAACCGTCATGCGAAATTTCAACTCTAAATCTATTGCCGTTCCCGAGATAGAGTAACAATTGTTACAGACGCCCACACCTGATTTTACCCACTTAGGGGTTGATTTTCGAAAAATCGTTTCTTAGTGAGAACCTACTGTGTGACGCAAACCTTCATGCAAAATTTTAACCATCTATCTATTGCCGTTACAGTGATATACAGGAAGAATGGTTACAAACGCCCACACCCCATTCCACCCCCTTAGGGGTTGATTTTTGAAAGATTCGTTTTTCATAAGCACCTACTGTGTGACCTGAACCTCGATGCAAAATTTAAACTCTCCATCTATTGCCGTTCCAGAGATCCAGTAACAATTATTACAAACTCCCATACCTCATCCCACCCCTTTAAGGGTTGATTTCCGGAAGATTCTTTTTAAATAAGCACCTACGGTGTGACTTGAACCTCCATGCAAATTTCCAACTCTCTATCTATTGCCGTTTCAGAGGACCAGTAACAATGAATACCAATTCCCACATCGCATCCCACCTCCTTGAGGGTTGATTTTCGGAAGATTCTTTTTAAATAAGCACCGATTGTGTGACCCGAACCTCCATGCAAAATGTTAACTCTCTATCTATTGCCGTTCTAGAGATGCAGTAACAATGATTACAAAAGCCCACACCCCATTCCACCCCCTTAGAGGTTGATTTTCGAAAAAAATAATTTTTTGGAACCTTTACGGGCGCGCACACAACAACTCATCATAGTTTCATCCCAATCAGATCGATGGTATAGGAGGTAATCGAGGACATACTGTAGAGGTATTCCTACCCTCTGCTACATATCCGGCGGGATAGACAGTAGTTCGGTACTTGAGTGGCGAAAGAGACTTGTGAGACACGATGTGAAACAAACAGCTTCAGTATATTCTGCCAAGATACGCCGGTTGGGTGGCAACCTGTATTACAATTTCTGTCCCTAGCGCCTGTTGAACGCGAACCCGCCGTACAATAGTCACACTTGACCATCCATCCGCACTACGGCTCGCTGCCCGGGGCCTGCTGCCACCTCTCGGTTCAGCGCGGACCCGGTCCCCGATTGATCCATCGTACAACGATGCTTTTGTACGCCGCCGCTTCCGACTCGTGGTACGCGGTTGCCCGAGGTGTAGCGCTCGCGGGCCCCACCCGACGCGGTGCGGTCGACGATATCGCGGAGAGGGGGCTGAGGGGGGCTGCATACGCTGCAGGCTACCGGTCCCACTGCTAGGTTTCTGGCCTCGCCGCGGGTAGAGGGGAGAGGCCGGGTGTCCACTGGAGCCCCAATCGTCTGTGCATTCGATCGTCCCCGCTCGGCTGGTCCTTCGGTCTTTCTCGTCCTGCTTCGGCTGTCGTGGTGGTCCCCGTGTCGTCGGCTGGAAGCTGTAAAAACAGAATGTCCTTTCTGGTCCCCGATCGCTTCTTTTTATACAGAATCACGGGCCCTCGCCCGCCCGTGATTCGTTCTTCCGTTGACCCCCGCTCTATCTCGATGCTGCCCCCTCTTCCTGCCGTTGTGCCGTCAGCCGCCACCGTCGACTTTTACGAACCTCAACCGCCCTTGGTCTAAGCGCTCACATGTTGACAATTGCGGGGAATGTAACGGTAGCCGTACCGTCACAATACATATAAGCCTGCATTTTTATATATTGTAATAATCTGTGACCGTTTGAGGTTAAGGGGAAAACGAAGGGGAGGAAAATGAAATAATGACAGAAAGAGATAAATCAAAGATTAAGTGAAAAATAAATTAAGAATAAGTTAAGATAAATTATATTTAATAAGAAAACAAAATATCGGGGTTTCCGCAGATCAGATGAATGCCCCGTCACGGGGTTCAGTAAGATAAATTCTCGATAACTAAAAAAGGAAATAAATGAATAATAACTCGCTTAAAAATGAATGGAATAAATCACGCAAACGAAAAAAAAATTAAATAAATAACAATCCGCTCGAGAATAAAATACAAAAGGAAAAATAAAATAAATGATAATCCGCAACAAGACGAAAAATAAACTAAATAGTAATAATCTCCAAGAGTGAAATAATAATCGCGCAATAGTCCGCAACAAGAAGAAAAATAAAATCTAATATATAAAAATCTCGAGTCAGGGTGTTTGTGGTCGCACTCCTCCGAAACGGCTCGACCGATTTTTATGAAATTTTTTTTGTGTATTTGGTAGGTATGAGAATAGGTCGTAAAGTATATTTCATACCGCTCGGTGATTAGGGTGTCCCTATACAAAAAAATTATTTCTATTTTTTTACGAAAAATTTTTTTTCTTTTTTTTTCAGATTTGGCATGAAAAAATACCTATAATCCTATATTCTCACCCACCTACCCCCACACTACAATTTTAATCCGTTTTTCAAACAGAACCAAATTATTCATGTGTTGAATGACACATGGCGCTGGATTTACCTCATCGAACTTTCATCCATACAATCGCAAGTCATTGACGTGAAGTTTCGCGTCACTTTGACATTTCATTCTGCATTTGTCATGTATCACAACGCAGTGCGAGCATAATTTTCCAAGATTTATTTTAATTTACAAGAAACGTATACGTATTTCGTGACTGTGAGTAAGTACAATAGAAACACATACGTATTTCGTGTCTGTGAGTAAGTACAATATAGGTACAATATAATTGGTCTATTTGTGTGTGTGTTACACTGGACAATGCCAGCAAGACGCAAGGTGGCCCATTTGGGCCGTCGAACGAATAAAGCAACAAACATGAGAAATAGTAGAGCAGAAAGAACAGACGAACAAATCCAACAAGATAACCAAAATGTGCGTGTGAGCATGTCGCAATTACGTGCATCTCAATCACAAGAGGCACGAACCGAACGACATCAACAACGACAACTGGAACAGAGACAAGCGCGCAGGTTCGTAATTGACAGACGCAGAGCAAATGACCGGCAATACCAACAAGTACATCGAGCATTTACATCTGCTTCATTCCTTCGTCTCGCATTCGAGTACGAGCCAGATATTGAATATTCCGCTCATCCGAAACTGCTGATTGGTGCTATGGACAAAGAGTGTCCCCATTGTCATGCGCTCAAATTCGAACATGAGTCAGCCGGCATGTGTTGCGCATCAGGAAAAGTGCAACTACCAGAAATTGAGACACCACCAGAACCATTGAACGGCTTGCTCATCGGCACGGATCCAGATTCGAACCTGTTCCTGAAGTCCATTCGCAGATTCAATTCATGCTTCCAAATGACATCGTTCGCAGCAACAGAAATAGTACACAATACTGCGGTAAATGGTCAACAATTCAATTCAACGTTCAAAATCAAGGGCCAAGTGTACCACAATGTGGGCTCATCGCTGCCAATGCCAAACAAATCATATAAATTTTTACAAATCTACTTCATGGGCGGTGAGGACATCAATCGTGGGAACGCCAATCGCGCACTCGCCAATCGCGTGGATGCGCGTTGCGGCTACAATAACCTCAATTCACCTGAAGCCAGGCGCATCGTCGGCGAGCTGGGCGCCCTATTGAATGAGAACAATGAATTATTGAAATTCTTCAAATCACACATGCACGAACTGAAAAGTGACCATCACGCTATTGTCATCAATCCAGATAAAACACCAGGTGGAGAGCACGTGCGCAGATTCAATGCGCCTGTTGTTGACGACGTTGCTGGAATCATGGTTGGTGATCGCACAGCGACGCGAGAAATTGTGATTTGAAGAAGGAACAATGATCTGGAGTTCATCGCCGACACACATCGTTCATACGACGCTCTCCAATGTCCGCTCATTTTCTGGAAGGGACAAGATGGATATTGCATAAACATTAAACAACGAGATCCCGCCACAGGTACTTCATCATCACTCATTTCGAATTTATATTTATGAATATGTTGTTACAGGAGTCGAAACGAACAAGAAAGTGAGCTCGATGGATTTTTATGCGTATCATTTCATGATTCGACGCGGTCAGGACAACGTCATTCTGCGATGTCGTGAGCTGTGCCAATAGTTCATGGTCGACATGTACGTGAAGGTAGAGAGCGAACGACTGCGATTCCTACGACACAATCAACAGAAGCTGCGTGCGGAAGAATACATTCACCTGCGAGACGCTATCATGAGCAACGCTGACACCGCCGACATTGGTAACTCCATCATTCTACCATCATCGTACGTGGGCAGTCCACGTCATATGCAAGAATACATACAGGATGCCATGACTTTCGTGCGCGAGTGCGGACGACCATGTTTATTTATCACGTTTACATGTAATCCAAAGTGGCAGGAGATTACATCCTTGCCAGGCCAAAACACAATGCATCGTCATGACATTACAGCACGTGTGTTCAAACAAAAATTGAAGTCTTTAATGAGCTTCGTTACAAAATTACGCGTATTCGGTCCCACACGTTGCTGGATGTATTCGGTTGAATGGCAAAAGCGAGGATTACCTCATGCACACATTTTGATTTGGTTAGTCGACAAAATACGCCCCGAGGAAATTGATAGTGTAATTTCCGCGGAAATCCCAGATCCGTCTACTGATCAACTACTATTCGATATTGTTACCACAAACATGATTCATGGTCCATGCGGTGTTCTGAATCGTTTGTCGTCTTGCATGGCAGATGGCAAATGTACAAAGCGTTTTCCTAAAGATTTCACCAACGATACGATCACAAATGTCGACGGATATCCAAAATACCGTCGAAGAAATACTGATAATGGCGGGAAATCATTCACGCTAAGGATCAACGACGCAGAGATTGACATTGAGTGTCGTTGGGTGGTACCATATTCGCCTCTGCTGAGCAAAACATTCAATGCTCATATTAATGTTGAGTTCTGCAGTTCGGTAAAGTCAATCAAATACATTTGCAAGTATGTGAATAAAGGCAGCGATATGGCTGTGTTTCAAATTCAGAATACTGATGTGAATGCTCTTCGATTTAATGACAACGACGAAATAATGCGCTACGAAATTGGACGGTACATCAGCTCTAATGAAGCTGTCTGGCGTATCTTCGGTTTCCCAATTCATGAACGGGATCCAGCAGTTATACATTTAGCCGTCCATCTTGAAAATGGCCAGCGCGTATTTTTCACCAACGAGACAGCAATTGAGCGTATCATGAATCCACCAAAAACTACACTCACCGAATTTTTCGAATTGTGTAATCGTGCGGATACTTTTGGTGCCTTTGCACGGACACTACTCTATTCCGGAGTACCACACTATTTCACATGAAATCAAACAAAAATATGGATGCCCCGCAAGCAAGGCACACCAATTGATACGTGCCCGGGCCTATTCAAATCAAATACTTTGGGCCGAGTATTTACAGTCAATCCAAGGCAGACTGAGTGCTTCTATCTGCGACTGTTGTTGGTTAATGTCACCGGCCCATTGTCATTTCAAGATATACGCAAAGTGAATGGACAACAGTATCCAACGTATAAAGATGCATGCCTTGCACTCGGCTTGCTCGAAGACGACAATCATTGGGACGATATGCTTGCCGAAGCAGCATTGGGCTGTACAGCAACACAAATTCGTCTACTATTCGCTGTAGTGTTCACTACATGTTTCCCAGGACGAGCACACACGTTGTGGGATAAACACAAAGATTCAATGACTGACGATATATTGCACCGAATTCGTACACAGTGCAACGATCTAACGATTACATTCAGCGATGCTATGTACAATGAAGCATTGATTGCTATCGAGGATCTTTGCGTTGTCATTGCCAATTTACAACTCAGTCATTTTGGTATTGTAACGGTACCGACGCCGTTACAAAACCCCATAGCTACAAAAACAATAACATAACGAACCTAGGGCGGTTAGGCTTTGAAAAGAACAAGCCAGGGAAACCAACAGCGACCGGAGCGAGAGGGGGTCCGCAAAAGAACGAATCACGGGCAAGCAAGAGCCCGTGATTCAGTATAAAAAGAGCCGACCGAGCACGGGAAAGGCACTCTGTTTTAGGGAGCACCAGCCGCCAACCGAAGGATCGACCGGGACCACCAAAGAAGGACGAGGACGCCCGAAGGAAGAGCCCGGGCGAGCCGAACGAGAAGCCGAAGTATCAGGGCCTCAGGAGACAGAAGGAGCCTTCCTTCGATCAACGGAAGAGCTCTCGGCGGCACGGTGGGGACAACGGACCGCGACGGGTGTCCAGCCACCACCCTAGACCCCTCTCCACGGTCCCACAGCCGCGTCGCGTCGGGCGAGGCCCTCGAGCGCCGGTGCTCGGGCCAGCCGTAGCTGTATCGCGGGTCGTCTTACGACAGGCGCTCGGTGGAACTGTATCGCGGGTCGTCATACCACAGGCGCGCGGCGTAACCGTATCACGATTTAACATCGAAGAGGCGCTAGGGAGAAACATTGTACGACGGGTTGCCACCCAAAAGGCGTCTACTGAACAGAATACACTTGAACCATTGTTTTATACCGTGTTACACCAGTTTCTTTTGCCCACTTGAGTCTGAACTACCGTCTATCCCGACGGATATGTAGAATAGGTAGAAATACCGTTACAGTATGCGTTCGCCAAATCGTAATGCATCTGATTTAATGAACAACGAAATGAATCGTGAACTGCAGTACAATACTGCAGAAATGTCCATGAAAATACTGGCTGCATAAAACTGCCCACCGATTTCTGCACAATCGTTGATTCTCAAAATGCTCTCATTGACCGCATATTCCCCAATGTACGCACACAATACGTAAATCATGCGTGGCTGGCAGAAAGAGTCATTTTGGCAGCAAAAAATGTGGACGTTGACGATTTAAACTTCAAGATACAGCAGTCGTTGCCAGGCGACTTGGTATCATACAAATCGATCGATACAGTGTGCGATGCCAGCGAAGCTGTAAATTATCCAACAGAGTTTTTAAACTCACTGGATTTGCCAGGCATGCCACCATACCTTCTACGACTGGAACTTAAACCCACCACGGCTGTGCAATGGCACGCGATTGGTCATTAAAAAATTGATGAAAAACATTATCGAAGCCACCATTTTGAATGGCAAATTCCGAGGCGAAATTGTTTCGCTGCCACGCATTCCAATGATTACCACAGACCTGTCAATTGAATTCAAACGCGTTCAATTTCCTATTAGATTGGCATTCGCAATGACAATCTATAAGTCGCAAGGCCAAACGATGCCCGATTGCGGCTTAGACTTGGGCACACCATGTTTTTCACACGGGCAATTACGAGCAAATACGTGGCATGTTCTCGCGTGGGCACTGACTCTGGCTCTTATGAATACCTCGGCATATTACGCCAGAGTCGTTCAATATTTTGTGTAGGAACGCCCGTTTGTGGATCAACAAAATTGTATCGATGATTCACAGTATTGTGATTCCATCCCGAATCAGCGAGACCGCCGAATAATCCCCCCCCCCCCCCCCCCCCCCGACCGTATGGGGGGGAGGATGGCAAGGTAAGACACGAATTGAGCACCGCAATGTGGAATATACAACGTAAACAAAGCCCATCTATTGAATTTTGAAAGTCGCTTTTAAAACTTTCAAACACGGAATACTATATGAAGACTTGGTTTCCGCGCCCAACATATGATATGAAATTACTGAGATAAAATAAATTTAAAAAATTTAAAAAAACTCCCGGCTGGAGTAAAAATCGAACACAAAAAAAATTAGAACAAAAAAAAAGTAATATGATAGAAAGCATGAATAAAATTCATGAAACTAAAAAGAATACAACAAATTAATAAATTTAAAATGGAAAAAACAAATTAGTGAAATTAAAAGAATGAAATAAATAAATAAATTCAAAAAGGATGAAATAATTCAAGAAGTCATCTTAGTTTATTCGTAGTTTGAATTATGATCGTTCGTTTGTATGAGTTTAATTTTTTGAATCGTGGTAATTTTCTCACTGCTCTCAATTCAGTCGGGAGACGTCATTCATTAAACATAAGTCGGGAGACGTTTTCTTTCGTATCGTCGAACATCTAAATCCAGATCGTCTTCATGTTCAATTAACTAATGGCGTCTTCTTTGCACTGTCAAACATCTATATCCTATATCATATTTATGGTTAATGAATGACGTCTCCCGACTGAATTGAGAGCAGTGAGAAAATTACCACGATTCAAAAAATTAAACTCATACAAACGAACGATCATAATTCAAACTACGAATAAACTAAGATGACTTCTTGAATTATTTCATCCTTTTTGAATTTATTCATTTATTTCATTCTTTTAATTTCACTAATTTGTTTTTTCCATTTTAAATTTATTAATTTGTTGTATTCTTTTTAGATTCATGAATTTTATTCATGCTTTCTATCATATTACTTTTTTTTTGTTCTAATTTTTTTTGTGTTCGATTTTTACTCCAGCCGGGAGTTTTTTTAAATTTTTTAAATTGATTTTATTTTATACTTTTTAAAGATAATTTGATATAATTTTCTCCACGTCCGCCAATGATTGGAATCATTAAGTTCGAACAAGACGTCCACGTCACAAAACAATTTTTCCTACTAGTGTCATAATGTACTATTGTTTATCGATTCAATATCGTAAAACGTGACCACTGTATAGAAATTTGATGAGACAAGACTTTGAAAGTATCGACTAGCTGCGGCACATGCTGGTTGTCCTTAGGCGCAGTTGAGTACAGTCTCAGCGAAATGTCAGCGCATCATGTGATTGTTCAGCGCGGCTCCATGTAGCCATGACAAATTGTCAGCCCATCGTGGAGTCTTGAGGGCGGCTTAATACAGCCTTGACCAACTCTCAGTGCATTATGGAGATTTTAAGCGCGGCTCTATGTAGCCTAGACCAAATGTCTGCGCATTGTACAGTTTTCAAGCGCGGCTCAACGTAGCCTTGACCAGATGTCAGCGCATTCCGCTCGTCCTTCCCAGTCATTATAGGTTTTGAATATGTCTTAAGCGAGTGAACACTGAATGAATGCTGCGTCGAAAAGGACCTGACTCATATAGGAAAAACAATGAAAACAAATATACATATTGTGCATTCTGACAAATCGCTGTGTCTAAAGTTTTGTCGGTTGGAGGATAAAGTAAAAAATTGAATCCGACAACAATTTTTTTCTTTCGAATTGCCAATTCCACCGAGATAAACAATATCACTGGGCATAACCACATCGTCCAGCTGAACATCAATATTCACGTTTTTCACAATCCTGATAACATTATCATACGTTGAATAAAAAAGAATGAACTCATTAAACAATATCGTTTGTACGTGACATCAGTTGATGACCATAAATAAAACAATATCACCGGGCATAACCACGTCATCCGACCTAACCTCCACATTCACATACATCTCAATTTCACGCCCGAATACAAGTATCCAGAATTATTAATTCGACGTGCTTGATAAAATCGTCAGTAGATCAATCCTGCTAACTAACTAATTATTGAACGTTAAATGGAAAATGCACTCTTTAAAAAAATATCGTTTATACATGAAATCAATTAATAAAAAATTTTCACTCTGAATCACTCGAGAAAAAAAAAAATTTCCGTTGAAAGTTCTGTTTCGAGGTTAAAACGATCGACCAATCGCGCTGTCTCTCTCGCACTCAGCGATATCGTCCAGAGCCTCGATGAAAAGCACACGGATACGTTCCACTGCACTTACACACGCGCTGTCACAGCTGACGATGCCGTGAAGTCTGCAATGCATGCAGTCGAACCGATCAAAATTGCGATTTGAAGAAAACGTTCGAAAGCGTTTAAATTTCTACATTTAATATCTCCGCGAGTCGAGATCTGATCATAAATATTATGGAAGCTAAACCCTCTCTGTGACTTCCGACAGCGATGTACATCAATTTGTAAGAAGAAAATCAGCCGTTTGGCCGGCAACGCATTTCCAACAAAACGCCAATTCACGTCGCTCACGACGAAACACATAACTCCCGTTTTCAGCCGGGAGTTAAAAAGTGCCCTCTATAACATATTTCCATCCCAGGGAAATCGAGGTGGCGTCCACTTTCTGCATAATTACCAAAAATCCATGTTGGATCCCCTTGAATCGGTTAAAAATACTGAAAGAAAAATTCCCTAATTTTTTCAGATTTTCATTTCATTCCTCTCGCCTCCCTATCTTAGGGTGAAGTTTGAAATTGAGGATAGTACGTTATTCATGGCGCTGCGATTTGATGCCTTTTTCGTATAGAACACCCCAAATAAGAAGAAATACCAAAATAAAATTTTTTTTTATCTCGCTTCGATTTCGAATTATCGAATTTTTTGTGTTATATTTTGGTCCGAATTTTTTTTTCTTTTTTTTTGTCTTGTTTCTTCGATGCACTTTCTGTATAGAACACTCCAAAATAAGAAGAAAAACGAGAACAAAATTTTTTGATATCTCGCTTAGATTTCGAGTTATTGAATTTTTTTTACTTAATTTTTACGATTTAAAAATTCAGTCAAAAATAAAACAAAAAAAATTCGATAACTCGAAATCTAATTGAGATATCAAAAATGTTGTTCGTGTTTTTCTTCTTACTTTGGGGTGTTCTATACAAAAAGTGCATCGAAGAAATCGGACAAGAAACAAGAAAAAACATTCGGACAAAACTATAACACAAAAAATTCGATAACTCGAAATCCAAGCGAGATCGAAAAAAATTTTATTCCGGTTTTTCTTCTTAATTTGAGGTGTTCTATACGAAAAGTTCATCGAATCGCGGAGCCATGAATATCGTACTATCCTTAATTTGAAAAGTGACCCTAAGATAGGGAGACGAAAGGAATCAAATAAAAATCTCAAAAAATTAGGGAATTTTTTTTTCAGGATTTTTAACCGATTGGAGGGGATTAAACATGGATTTTTTTTCAACCCCCAATAAGGACCAATCTAATGTTCATAGATGTTATATAAGTATACAATTCTTGCCGTTTCTCCTTAATTATTTGTCATTAAAATAAATACGTTCCATGTATCTTCTTTCTTTGATTAACCCGTTGAGATCACACCTCCAAATAATAACATACCGGTCACATGGGGTCCAGCGAACCCCACTCACAAAAGCCGAACCCATCTGCGTTCGATTTAATGTATCGACTTAAATCTTACGCCAAACTTCAATTTAACGTGTTTTTCAAATAACCTGATAGTTGTTGTCTCCTATTTATGATTTCAAAGTAGTCAAAACACAATAAGAAAAAAAAAATATGGAATCTGATTTTTTTTACAAAAAAATTCGTGTGAAATTCAATTTTTGCCATATCGTAAAAAATCTTCCACCGTTTTACGCTTAAGATATTATATTTTACAGAAAAAAATAGAACTTTTATGGACTTTAAAAAAAGTATATTTTTTTTTAAGTTTGAACTCAAGACTTTTGGTCGATGTCAAAAAATGGGAGTGGTATGTTTAAATCCACAAAATAATGTTGAAATGTGGTATTTTTATTGCATAGATCGTATGTTTGATAAATTTTTATATTAAAGTTGAAAACATTTGAAAAAAAAATTATTTTTTAATCGCGGCCTCCACTATCGACGCACAAATACAGTCCATGTTCTTCCACGCGTTTTCTCACTCCAACTCCATTTCCTCATCGGCGTAAAAACTATCATCGGAATCATTTTGGGTATCAGAATATTCAAGATCTTCTGATACATGATCTTCAGTTTCCAAACCTCCGTCCATAATCAAATTATGATTTTCATCCTCTTCAATGAGACGACTCGCGATGGTACGCGTCCAAAGATTGTAAGGCATCTACTTGTAAATTATAAATATTGTTTACTGCCGAAAAAAAATTCAATTTGTGCATTAATACTTACGTTACTGAACGCACTTTGGCACAAAAAAAAAGTATGTACGACTTGTTTTTTTTTTTTTTTGTCACTGTAAGGTCACATGGGGTCTACTGAACCCCACGAGAAAACACGTCCGCGCGAATCGAAGTCTCCAGGTCAACTAGCGACATGCAGACCTTCAAAAAGTGTTCAAACTTAATGTATACGGTTTAAACAATAACAGATGGCGCAACAAGTTCGATTTCGAAAAGTCTTTCCTAGCATAAAATGGCTATGAAGTTTGACTGGGGCCCAGTGGACCCCGATTGACCGCAAGGGGTTAAGAAAAAATTCTTATCCCAGATTTGAATCAACCGTCCACCAGTCATGCGATTGTTCCAAGTGAAAAATCAAAGTCGTTCCCAACGTTTACATTAAGTGGAGTTACAAATCTTGGATCTGATTCAGAGTATGAACCTCAAATATCGACGAAACGAGTAAAAAAAGATGTTTTAACTCCCGAAATCATTTCTGCACTCGACAGAGCCAATGTCAGCAGTAGAAATGCGATGTTCATTATTCCTCCTGTTTCATGAGCCGTTGGTATTAATATTGAAGATACAAGGCTCAGTTACAGAACAATTCAACGAACTCGTGTCTTTTTAAGAAAAGACATCGCTCGAGGACTTAAGGATAACTTCAAAACACACGAGAAATACGTTGTTCATTGGGACGGCAAAATGCTAAATGGCATTGAATCAAAGTCTATGGATCGACTACCAGTTCTGACGTACGGTGATGCGCGCGGCTCGCGATCACGCGAGGCCCCCTCCACACTCCAACGAAGACCGGAGGACCCGGAAGAAGACGGGAATTTTATAACTTCGGGTCCGATCGTCTGAGAATAAGGAGCGATAGAGCGAGCGAGCGAGCGAGCGAATTCCGTCCTGGGGCCACGGGTGTCGAATTTTTCTATTGAGTGAGTACCCGACAATTCTACCCGACCCCTTCATCCCCAAATTTCGCACTTTTTTTTTCCCGTTAATTCTTTTTTAATTTTTTTTATGGATTTTTGGCACTCAAAAGAATGAATTGTAAATCGAGTTACGGTGTCGTTTCCGTCCAAACGACCGGCGCCCATAATATCGGAGTTTTTTTGCGTTTTAATTTGAACCTCGAATCGAGGCAGCTATCTTTTCGGCACACCTTTTTATTATTTTTTTGCATTGATTAAATAGCGCCTATTTCTTTATTTAAGACCCCTCTTTTATTTCTCCTTATTTTGTTAATTTTTCCCGTGCACCTTCCCTTGTCCCCGAAAGTTGCAGATCACAAATGGCAATGGAAAAGACATTGCTGGAGGACTTAAGGATGACTTCAAAACACACGATCGATACGTTGTTCATTGGGACGGCAAAATGCTAAATGACATTGAATCAAAGTCTGTGGATCGGATGTTTCAATTTAAAAAATATTCAATCGTTATCGTTCTAGTTTAATTTTTTTTTTTTTTTGCTTACTTAATTACATTTTGGAAACCAGCTAATTGTTCAGAATTCTTCATTTGTTTAGATCTTAAATATAGCCTGTTACAATTTTTCTAAAATGTGAAACTTAACGATAATCATCTATTTTTCCATACAGGAACTCCCAATGGTAGGGTAAGATGTGGTTAAATCGCAATTGTTTTACTTTTCACGCTGTAGAGCCTGCATTTATTAAAATATTCTCAAACATAATTTTTTTTCTGAAAGTATAAACCCTTGGGTAAAACTGAACAAGTTTGATGTAACTTAGACTTATTATTTAGCACGCTCGTTTGAAAAAAAGGTGCTAAGTGGTTTATTTACGCCACCTAGTGGGGTAATCAAACCAGTTCTCTTCAGGCCATATATATATGCAAACTTGTTGTTTTAATGGTTTTATTATTCGTAACGGTACAACTTATTGTATTGAACTTTCAAAAAATTAAAAAAAAAACAGTTTCTAGCATTAATTATCGCCGTAGTCCTCGCTGTCTTCAACGAAAACAACTTTTTCTCGACGACCACGCTTGCGGCGGCGAGAGGCAACTTTTACTTTTTCAGCTCGTAATTTTTTGCCCAACACCTTCAAAAAAATTTTCTTAGCTCGTGCCCGCTGGTTGGTCGGTTATTTAACTCCACACCTTCTTTTGCGAGACAAGCACCGTGATCCGAAACCAAATGTAAATATCGGAAAATCGTTTTATCGTTCGGGTTCGTGACAAATTGCTGCTTCAAGAAAACACTTGCCTAATTTTTTGAAACCCAATTTTCACAACTTTCACCATCCATTAAAAGAGAGGAATTTTTCGTTTACATCGCTTAAAATGCTCATCTCACTACGAAAATTGTAGAAATGCAGATGCGGCAGTCCAACTAAGTACAAAAGTTGCGCATTATCGACCACGACTTACCTTATAAACGGCTACTCTTTCTATTAATCCGGTCGAATATGAGCGTCAAATAGTTATCTTACTCGCTGGCAATTGAACCCCATCTTCCCCTGGATGTAACGAAATTGAAAAAATTTCAGGAAAAGATTTAATTTGGCTACCATGTCGTCACCACATATTTAAGATCATATTGAAGAGTGTATTCGAAGTATATCGGCGAGTGTCATTCGGGCCAAACGTACCAATGTTCGGAAGATTAAAAAAATCATGGGACCGAATAGATAAAACTAATTATAAATCTGGTGTTGAAGATACTGTTGTTGCTGAGATTGTTTCGGATTAAAAAAATGGAACGTCTAGATTAATTAGGTACACAATGCTTACAGGTATAATTTAACTGCAATTTTAAGAATAAACATTTCTTTTTTCTGACGAATATTTAATTTTTTTTGTTAGTTACTGCAAACCCGAGATGACTATAAGGAATTGTTGGAATTGTCGTTAATTTTCCTTGGAGAAATGCCTCGAGAGAAAGTTTTTTTCAAACGTCCTGGTGCAGTTCATCATGCAAGGTGGATGGCGAAGGCAATTTATAGTTTGAAAATGTTCATATTCAGAGATGAATTTAGACGTTCTAATAAAGAATTGCATGGTCTTCGGCAATTTTGTATTTTTATAGTCATACACTGAAAAAAAAAGGTTAGCTGAGATAGCCATTTTTTCATGGTCAGGGAATGGTTGGTCAGAGCTGCTATTCAGAACATTGCGTTAGCCACGACGAATTGTGGCTGGAACCATTTTTAATAGTAACGTACTGGATAGTCATGGCGCCAAAGTATTGGTTTCTGCATCCAGTCGGTAGCTGGCGTAGACAACGCTTTAGCGGGATCAACGAAATTGTTTGATTCGTCTTCGCATAATCCATAGAGCGATCCATACAACGTGGCGTCACTTGTGATTATTGTTTGTTAGTATTTCGCGCAGTGAGAGTCAGTGTCTAGTGCTTCAACAGATGTTACAATGGACGAAGAAAGTGTTGTCTTTCTTAACAAGTACGGTTTATCCGGCTTGATCGATACTTTAAATGGTAAGGGTATTTTTTCTCAGCTACGATAAATAATTTCGGCATACGATGAGGCCGGCGTGGTTGTGCATGTGGCAATCTACATAATAAAGTACGTTTAAGACAGCTTCATTGAATCGTTTTTCTTACTTCACATCATTGAACGAAGATTTATCTAACATAATAATGGTTATGCATTCGTAGTAACAATTTTGACTAATATGATGTTCTAACCTCAAAATCGTATGATCGCACGTGGCGTCTGTTTTGGAGCATGTGTCTGAGCTTTCATTTTTTTTACAGAACATTACATTGATTACGGGCTTCTTTTGAATCTAAAACAGGATGACGTACAAAAAATAATACCTCAACTTGGGCTGCAAAAAAAATGTTCAGTGCTTTGACGATACACCAAAGTTCCGGATGCATGGAGGTGACATTTTCTGGCAGCATCACTTTGCATTGCTATATTGTATATAGATTGTTGCAGTTCATAATTTTTATTCTCAGAAAGATATACTATAGGATTCGCATTTATTTCCCATATTTCAGGATAGTGCTGTTGACATCGAGTTCGTTCAGCCAACAACGTTTGATAACTTCAACGATTACGAAGAATCACCTGGACCTTTGTCGGTAGCAACAGCAAAACGTGGCCGGTCGAACGGTGACAGCGAAGCAGAAACCTCAAAAAGAGTCGAGCAGTGAGGCACACCGATGTACAGAATATAAGTATCCGTTGAGTCATCATAATTAATTTTAAATCACTTTGACCGTACTGACTACGGAGATGGACGTTGTGGTAAATTTAGGTTTTATAAGTGAATGGTAGTTATGATGAAACTCTTAATTTTTAGACGAATTATTTGATGAAGGCTTTTTATGAATTTTATGGGAGAAAATGTTATTTTTGTGACATCAATATTCTAATTCCATTTCATTCCCTTTAAATACCTAGCTATCTTTTAAAGCTTTTTAAGACTCATTTAAGGCATCTAAGCGCTGTGAAATTAATCATGAAATTCTTCACTCCCCGCAGCCTTTGTTCATAACCATATGTTAATGTGGCATTTATTTTTAAGCTTTATGAGTGTTGTGGCAACCTATATAACCTAAACAAAAAACAAGTTTTCTGTAATTTTTTGGAAAAACAATTGAGTAATACGTCACCATAACTTTTTGACGAGTGCTGAGTTTAGTTAGATCATGAGCATGAGATAGAATTAAAATGTAGATTGATTGGGTCCCAAAACGAATTTATTATTTCAGATTTTTTTAGGTGAGTCAGCCTCGTTAAGGGGCCGAGTCACTTTCAAAAATAAGGACAACATTTTTTTCCTCAATTAGATAGAAAGATTTTTTTAACAGATAGGCATGCATTCCATAAAATTAAAATAGAATTCAAATATTAATTAATCATGTCTCAGAAAAAAAAGATTCCCTCATTTTTTTTAGGCGTCTCAGCCACTTGAAGTGCTAACGATTAATAAATCGTGTTAAAAAATGGTCAACTATTAATAATCCAGTTATGAAAATAATTATAGTAACGAATAGTATGGGATTCGGTCGCCAAACCGTCCAACACTGTAATCGTCTTAGCTGTATTATTAACCAAACTAAATGAGATCTTATTGTTGTATTTTTCTCTCTTCGTCAGTTCGGCAATACTTAGACTCGAGCATCAGAGGCCGAAAGTTTCAGCCAGCCAGCCAGTTTCAGTCCAGCTCAATCCAGTCGGTCCAGCTTCAGTTGTAGAGGATATGACACAAGTCAAAGATTCATCTGCACTGACGAAAGTTAAATTTCCGCCTGACTTTGTTTCTGCGTACGTCGAGCTACCATGGATAAATTTTAAGGGTAGTAAATATCAATTTAGAATGTGCGTTGCTCTAAAATTCGATGACCTATGTGGCCTACCGGTTTTCGGTGAAATTAATAAAATTCTTTGTAATGAAAACGGAAACGTTGTCTTTTTGTGCCACGAATTTTACACCATTGGCCTTGAAGATAATTTGCACGCGTACCAGGCAATTCCAACCTCTCATATAAAATGCTTTAGGATAGAATCTCTATTATCACCTCGTCCCGTTATCTGTGTTAGAATGCCGACGAACAAAATCTGTATTTCTTTCAGGTATGCTGTTTGAATTAATAATTACCGATGAATATACTTTGACATATCGATAAATCGTTCAAATAAAAAATTCCCGATGCAACTCCTAATCTGTTCATGTTTAATAAAAATTATTTTCGGAATTCCTTACTCGTTTTTATTCGTATAATATACATCCCCAGCGAACCCAATACACCCGACGCACTATGTGTGTTAACCAGCTGAGCGGGGAATACACCAATGCCGAATAGGTATATTATACACGAGAAATAGATGGTTGAAACGACTCAAAGTCGTGATCACATTTCCAGTGGGACACTCTAACCAACAATATAGTCGCATCGTTTGTTCGAGTTGGATGAGGTGGCCAGGTTAGAAATGCATCAGCCATCTTGAACAAGGTGACGTTACCGACTCAGAGTCGTGACCACATTTCTACGGAGATATATTAACCAATAACAGAGTTCGCTCAAGTAGGATGGGTCAGCCAGGTTAGAACTATAGCAGCCATCTTGCCATAGGTGACGTTACCGACTGAGAGTTGTGACGACATTTCGAGCCAGATATTATGACCAGCAAGAGATGGACGGCGTGACCAAGTTCACCTCGTCCATAAAAAATGTGCGTCTTAACCAACTAATGGGACGGCTCCCTAGAGTCCAATTGAGTTGGATACCGCCACCCATTTGCGGGTCCGACCGACCAATTTTTTCTCTGAGTGTACTATATTTGAAAGCTTGGTTTTCATCAACTTCTGCTAATCATGGCTTACAGTTTTTGAAAAATTGAATTGAATACAAACGAACCAATCCTTCGATTTCTCCAGCTACTAGTGAAAAAATGATTTTGCATTCATGCTCCTTGAGTGATGAACTTGCTATTTTATCATTATTTGACGATACCGTTCCATTGGACATTAAAAAAAAAATTGTTAATGCTGCAAAGACTTGTGGAGGTACAGATTCTAAAGCTAGGAGATTTATAATTGATAAAAATGATTTGAATTCATTAACGCAAAAAAAATCTCAGTAACTTTGTTTTTAAAAAATCCTCGAATCTCCTCAAAATCTTTGATCTACCGTATGATTTTCTTGATATTATAACGGGCGTCGATAGTATCCCTTGTGAGTTGGGCCTGGGCTAAGACGCAATGATTGGTCACGGCCATTCCGCAACGCGCCGCCATTCACCGCCGCCGGATAGGCATGGTAGGGCACCGAGAGCACCCCCCGTCAAGCCAGCCCTAGGAAAACCTCGAGCAGTGGGCGCTCGGGAACCTTTCTCGAGCCGAGCCTGGCCGAGCGCTAGCGCTGATTGGCGGCAGCCGTCAGGGAAGCGGCGGCCAATCAAAGACCGCCACGGCTTGCATCGCCGCTGCCGGGTGGGTATAAAAAGAGCACGACAGAGCAGCAGAGCATCAGTCGATGAGTCATCGTCCATCCATCAATCAAACAGTCAGTCGTCGAAAAGTCGATGAGTCAAGTAGAATACAGAATTAGAAAGCAGAAAAGAACTCCGAGTAGGTAACCTTCCCTAACCCTTTCCTACCGAGTAAGGGGTAGCATCCAATGACGGGTGCCAACCCCCCGATCTCGGTCTTCAAAACTATGAATTGCGCATTTCATAATGATTTTTCGTTAACGAGTTATAAAATTCATAAGCAAAACAGAATTTCATCTTCAAATAATCAAACTTCAACCTTTAATATCTTTAATCGGTGAGGTTTACGAAAAAATTGTAGGAGACGATTTGTTGTAAAGTAGTGATGTAAATTATTGTTATCTTAAGAGACTATTCTCGTACTAAAATATTCGAAATTAAATATCTGTTTTCTATTTTTTAACTTTCAGATAGTTTAGAATAAAATATCTAGTTGTTTTTGTTTTTGCCTGTGTGTATAAATAATAGTTTTTTTCTATATTGATTCATAATTCATATTACTGATGGAATGAGAATATTAGGAGTTTAGACCATTAGGCACTAGTCTGCAGCATATAGATAATTCAAAAATGGTTTTGAAAAAACAAAAAGCAGAGAAATATTTGTATCCGGCTCAACTTACTTCAATAGTAAATAATTGAACCAGATCATTAACACCATTTCGTTGGAGAAGTCATGATAATTCGCAAAAGAGCAACCGGAGTCGGAGACTCGCCGGACGGTTGAAACGTTCCACAGGGTGCAAATTCTTAAGGTTTCAAATTCGACTTAAGAAAAATACAATCTTTTTTCAGAACCATGAAACAGAACTTTGTTCTATGCCAGGTTCGTTTGTGCGACGAATATTATAAATAACAACGAAAGAATAAAGAAATGTTATTCCCCGAAATCAATAAGTTGGGTAATATTTTTATGAAGTGTGAGGATTTGTTCGTAAAACGATTTAAAAAAAAAATTAAAACTAAAGGAATCTTATCGCTAAATTCAACAAGTTCGCAATACATTAATTGCTGTAAGCTGATTGTATTGTTGAAATCGACTGGATTTTCATGCGTGCACGTGATGCAATGGCGCGATCCCTATAAAAGTGGAAAATATCGAAAATCGCAAGTTGTTGGAAAATATTTAATTGAAAATTAAAGCTCGGCGGTACCCACGTTTTCTTCGCCGATAAAAAGTGTCAAGCGATCTTCAAGTTCGAAGCGACTTCAAGTCAGATAATTGTTCCTATGAAGAAACATTACTGTCGATTTTCACATAGATTCGTAAAAAATTAGTGGAAATATGTACTTTCGAAGAAAGCGCGATACATCCCCATAGTTGGCAGCACGCGCACTAGTACGCGTTACACTGCCTACGCTGCGATAGGTATTTTAGTATTCCATTCTACGATGATAATTCAATATTTGAAGCCAGCCAGTCAATATTGTTTACAACATTTTTGAACAGGCCTTTTTTTTCCAGACTAGTTTTTGTTTAATCGAGTGAAAAACCAACTAGTTCGCGATGAAAACTGATTAACGCTGTGGTTCCTATAATTGTGGGAAAGAATAATTGTGGGGTCGTAAACCGATACGACACAGCCTAATAGTGGTCCCATGAAGTGCCCATACAACCCTGTTAGCGGAATTGTAAGGGTGATCGTAGGGACCGAAGCCGAAGTCGGCAAAATTCTTTGAAAATAAATGTTCCGAATCGGCATGGCTCTAAATGATCATATCGCGACGGATCAAAATCCCGAAACCGTATATATAGATGTAGTAGCATCGCTCGTTCGACCGCGTAGCTATCTTCACATTTGCAATCAAATATTCCCCGAATATCTTCGATATTTTACACTTTTATAGGGATCGTGCCATTACATCGCGTGTACATACGAAAATCTGCCGATTTCCGCAATATTAAATTTACATTTATTTATGTATTGAGAACTTGTTGAATTTAGAGATGAGATTCCTTTAGTTTTTATTTTTTTTAATAGTCGTCTTATGAACAAGATTTGTGTAAAAAAGTTCCGTCTAATGATTCCAACAAACTTGTATTTTTTTTAATTGATTGAGAAACTTTTAAAACTACCGTCCTTTCAAAGATTAAGAGACCACATTACGCAGTTTCAACCGTCAGGTGGGTTATTAAATCCGGTCCCTCATGTCTGTTAACAGTAATAGTTTAGAAAAAAAATATTTATCCCTCGAAACTTTTTAGTGGTGCTTGCGTGAGTTACTTAGAAAGATTATTACTGTACAACTCACATTCAGGTTCATAGTCCACGTCGAATTCTTAATCAGCTCCACATAATAAATGATGTATAAATTGCACTTACAATTGTATGCAATTATTTTGCCGGTATATCGTTTCCGATCCTTATATCGGATGCTGCATTTATCACCTTTTTGTATAATATCTGCTTTTTTGCAGATATAATACAACCTATCGTCGAATAACACGAGAACAAACATTTTAATTTACCCGAAAGACTAGTGCGAAAACTGTCAGGGGAGGTTCATGCACGCTCGAGCGCCGTAGACGGACTAATAATCGCGTCGCGCGGAGCTCACGAAGAAACCTACCACGTGTAATAGTTTTTACTCTTCGGAATTCGCCTGAAATTTTTTTTCGAACTGTAGCAAACATACATGATAATCAGTTGCATTTTCATCATGTCTTATTGTTTATTTGTGATTGTAAAAAAGCGATAAAAACATATTGTATACTCGTACAGTACGACGGGTGATACTCGAAATTCATACTGCTCAGAGTTCCTACGGGGTGATCCAAGCAACGTATGCACTGTTATAACTTCCAAAGTATGCGTTGCACGAAAAAAATGTTCCATACAAAAGTTACATGGTTTAAAAGGAGGCACTACGTGGTGCATCAATTTTTTTTATAGGTCGAAGCGTTTCGGAGATTTGAAGGAGGACTTTGTTTCTTTTTGAACAGCTCACTTTATATTTTATAGCAAAATATCGTAGAGAATCGAATTCTGAGTAAAAAAGTATTCACCTTTATTAGCCCTAAACCGAATACCTAACGAGTAATTTTGCAATTGAATTTTTCGAATAATTAAGTATCACATCGAAAAAAAATTATTTCTTAACAAAAAATTTACGAAAAAATCGTGCTCGAACATATAGTAGGATGAGTCATACTCCAGTGCGAAGATTGAAGAAAGGCTGGTTTGTGAAGAGTAGCTGCATTTTTAACCCTAGACGGGACATACGGGGAAACCAGTTACCCGACGCGAAATTCATTTCCCGCTCCTGAACAAATACACCTGGATCTTGGGTCCGGACCCTAACAATAGTTCACTTCGACTATTCTAGAGTAGGGTGACGTTGTTGGTAGTGCCAGTTGCTCGCTATCTGTCGAACGAGAACGAACCATAGCGCGTCTGGGGTGCACTGGGGCACCCCACATGTCCCGTTCCCTTCGAGTTTTGCACTAGTAAGTCTATTTTATATTTTTGATGAATATCGTTCTATCTAGAGTATTTTCACAGAATATTATGATTTTTCCATTTTTGAAATTGTTTTACATAATTTTAGGTTATGTTTCACGTCAAAATTGCCAAAAATTTTATATCCACGTGTTGTTTTGCATCTTTCAACTTTTTACAACAGTTTTACATAACAATAACGCTTGAATATTTTTTCAAGGAAATTTGGCTCATTCTTTCTTATTGTTCATCGAAAAACGAAGAGATTCTATATTGTACCTGTATAAAAGTCAATTTATTGTGAATAATAAGGGCCTTCACTTTCGTAACTTCTCACTTTTCACTTTTCCGCCACCTTCATACGTTCAAATAAATATACGTTTTGGAAGAACCTCAATCATGAGTCATATCAGCTTAAAGTGCTATTTATCTCCTTCGGAATGCCGGTTGTAATTTTGAATTTGCTCGATTACAAAAAAAAATGGCGCAACTTTTTGTGAAGAAATCGTCTTTTTCAATTTTTTTCCACTTTTTCAGGTTTAAAGGTTTTCAGTATTTTTACTTAAATAAAACCAAATGTAATATACACCGTTCTCTTCGTTATTGAAAAACGAAGAAAATGACCTGTATAAAAGTCAATTTATTCTAAATAACAAGGATTTTGAGAATTTGGGATTTGAAAATGAGTGAGTTGTGGAATTTGTTTTCCGAAGACGATCCCGATTTCAACGTGGATGACCGTTAGGATAGCGCATCTGGCCAGATAAGTACCAACGGGTAAGATTTTATACATAGCACATGAATTCATATTTAGGGAGCGGTGTGGGGGGGGGGGGGGGGGGGTCAATTTCGATATAAAAAAAGCATATTTTCGATCATTTTTTTTGACGACACAGTTCATATACATTCATTTCTATAATAACTACTCAATAAAGTAACATTTGAAGAATACTGCATAAATTCTCATTAACTTTTATGAACAAATGAGCCATTAACGATGAATCTCCGCGGACGTTTAAAAAAAAAAGTTTTATTGCGGTGTTGTTCATAACTCATCACTAGATTATTTGAGATTGAAAAACCAAAATAATTTTATCAGGTGATAAGTTTCTACGGGTAACAATATCGAGTTTTTTTTAGGGGATTGGGAGAGCTAAAAAAGACCGTAAATTAGTCAAAATCACCCTGTTCGAGCTAAAACCTGGTTCGGAGAGGGGGGAGGGTGTTACAAAAATTAAATGATGCACGTCGAGCCGAGAATCGTTTACTTGTCTTAATCACAGTTTTATTTTATCGATTAACCAAATATTGGAAGCGCTTTTGCGCAATGACGAATACGGAAAATGTAACATCCACAGTAGGTACGAGCTGATCGAGAAATGCTGACGATAATTGAGAGCCGATCGACAGATTCTGAATACCACGAGCTTAACAGAACGTGGCGAGAATAATTAAGAAGTCTGATAGCGCAACTTTTAACGTCGATTTGACTCACCGAGAACATCCAAATGAATGATCGAGAAGCCCCAGAGCCGGCAGGCTGCGGGCCCCGAGCGTGAGCTAACTCGCGGGAGAGTCGGGACCGCCGGTGGCTCCCACCCTCCCGCGAGTAGAGTCGTGGAGCGCGGAAAGGATTCGACCTTAGCCGAAACAACCCTATTTCGGTCACAGCCATTTTCTGCCCTTTTTGAACCGAAAAAAGTGACCGAACAATGACCAAACACCGTTTTTTTTAGGCTAGCCAACTTGACCGTTTTTTTTTCGGTTTTCGGTCACTGTAACAAAAGTGAGGTCAGTCACTTGACTGGTTTTGTTTTCAGTTTTCGGTCACTGTTATAAATGAGGTTAGTCGATTGACTGGTTCTGTTTTCAGTTTTCGGTAACTGAACAAAAAGTTAGGTTAGGAACTTGACCATTTTTTATCAGCTTTCGGTCACTGCAATAATAATTGCAGGGGTGCCTGAAGAGTAAGTGATATAGTGAATAAAACTCGTACAGAGGAACGTAAGCGAATGTGAATATTTAATCAAAAATTGATTTACAAATATTCTTTCACGAAATCTATAATTTTACATAAACTTATTGTTTTTGAAAATTGTCATAAGTCATTCTAAAATTAAATGAAAACGTTTACAGACGATTATCGTTAAATCAGTTTCCCAAATACGGAACACAAAAGGAAACCCTTCGAGTACACCGCAAAAGGTACGGTCTCGGGCAGTATGAACTCATAAGAGCAATAAAAGCCACTGGAAAATTCAACAATCGTTCCGAATGTCTCGTTGCATCCTAACCTCTATCGTACTTAGCTAATATATCGGGTATATATCTAATGAAAATAGTGCATGTATAGGTTCAGCGAGACATATATTTGTAACGTAAAAATTGTACTAAACATATTCCTTTTTAGAATTTTAACAACGGAAGAATAGGCGAAGGCTTATCTCGCAGCGTCTCCAAGTGTCAAGACAAGTAAAAGGGAGAGACGACAGAAAATGCCATTGACGCCTTTGACGATTCCAACAGCGAGTAAAAGAAAAATGGATACTGCCCATGTAACAACACCAAAAAGTGCAGTACTTACCGACGAAAAAAAAAACTAGCGGGCCTATGATTAGTGTTGTCTATGGATAGTAGTGCCCATAGAGAGTTGAGCCCATGGTTAGCAGTTCCTATGGTTAGTAGTTCCTATGGTTAGTAGTATCCATGGTTAGTGGTGCCCATGGTTAGTAGTGGATATGGCTCGTAATGCCTGTAGCTAATTAAATTTATTTTGCCTGTGACCCTTTACGGGCCGCACAAGTAACTTCCCGATTCGCGAGTTAAAATGTATTATTATCATTAATAATTAAGTATATTCTCATCAAGTTGAGATTTCGAGTTTTCGTCTTCTCATGGTCCAACATGGATGTATCCAGAAGACACCAAACATAAAAAATAAAAGTGCTCGACCACCCGGCATATGCCCCAAAGAATTAAGTCCCCTATAATCGGGAAGTTTAAAAAAAATTAAAAAAAAAACAATTTTAAAAAGTTTAAAAAAAATAAAAATAAGAATTTTTCTTCGGATCGCGTTATTAGTTTAAGAGAAAACGTTAACGAAAAATTTGAGAATAATTCTGATACGAAATTTAAACTGTTACGGACGAGTACAATCCAGCGAGAACCGGTACAGGACGACGAAGATAATTGCACTACTGAGATAAGTATACCGAGCAACAATAAGAGGGAAGAAGAACATTCAACGAAGGACATCAAAAACGTACGCAATTCGAAAAAAATGAAAATCCACACTTCGAAGTAGATTAAATTTGGCAAAAACATTCTTTAGCATCAATAATGGAGTCACCATTTTTTTCAAATTTTTTCTCTACATAGTTTTTGGGTAATTGGAGTTCTTATTGCACAAAATATATTGGAGTTCTTATTGCATAATATATGTGTTGTAGCGTGAAATATATTGACGCTCCTCCGAACTCTCCGGCGAGACTTCTACCTCGGCGACACCGGCTGGCCCACGGTCAAATAGGGAAAAAGGAGCGTTTTTTTATTAATTATTTTTGTTTTATTGTTTTTATTTTCATATTTGTGATCGTCCCGAGGGGCCGATATTTGTCCCGAGTTGAGGGAATTTTTCCGGAGACGAGGGCCGGCGCGTTTGGAGGAAGATCGAGGAAGAAGAAGAGGAGAAGCGCCTGAGAGGAGGGCCACCCGCCGGACGGCGAAGCGATTGATGCGCGGGGCCCACATATCTAGGCGAAAATCTGTATTACCGCGACCCCGTGCGAATTACCTAAAGCTAGGCGTCGGGTGGGGTCAGAGTTGGTCGCCTGTCCCCCCCGACGGCGCGTGCCAAAAAGTGGGGATTGAGGGCCTCGGGCCGCGCGAGCCATTAATTATCGGGGCTGTCTCGCGGAAGTCGTCCAGGTGGAGGTATCGGGGAAGTATCGGAGGGCAATCGGCCGTACCGGAGAGTCCAGGAGTACCGGGGAAGAGCGGAAGTATCTTGTGATCTGAGGAACGCGCCGCAGATTTTCCGGTGGGTGGCCTTTCTTACCCTCCTATCTCGTCGTCCGTCTCGGGACGAATCGTTATTTTTGCTTACTGTTTTCTTTTGCGGTGTTAACGCTCGGTATTTTGTTTTGAATTCGTGCAACCGCGGCGGCGGTTGGGCACGCGGTCTCGTGACCGTTAGGGTTTTCCGTGGGCTTGGCCGGGAATACCGTTTTCCGGAGACAGACAGGGTGGTTTTCTTTTCCCTTCCTTTTGGAATTATTCCGGGAGGGTGTGGTACCGGGAGTATTGAGTTTTTATTTTTATTTTTGTCGCATTCGCGTCCTATTCGCGTCATTTCCGGGGTTGCGGGGGAAATCTGGACGGTTCAGGTGTGAGTGCGCGTGCGTGACTTTGTGTTTTCCGCGGTAGTTAATTACTTTTGGTATTGTTTTTTTGTTATTTTATTTTGGAGCGGTGAATTAAGTAGCCGCGATCGGAGAGCGTGTGTCGCGAGTTTTTTTTGTATAATTTGTTTTTCCCGGGTGCGAGTGCGTGCGTGAGCGTGGAAGATCGAGCGCGAACCGTCCGGATTGCACCGCGGGTGGGAGCGCGAGCGCGTGTGTGTGTGTGAGAGAGAGAGAGAGAGGCGAGCGTGTCGTATAATTTTCTGGAAAACTAAATAAATTGTGAATTGGTGGGGTTTTTCCCCGTATCGATTCTGGTTTTTCCCCCTGGGTTTTTTTCTTATCCTGCACGGGTGGGTTGCGAATCCCGCCACTCTATCAGAGGAAACGTGGCTGCGGCTGGTCGGGGCAAGTAACTTGGCTCGGGGCATTCTCCTTCCCCGGTGTAGATGCACCTGGCGCCCGTGGAAAGAAAATAAGGGGAGGGAGCGCCGCCGAGCTTTAGTTTTGGAGCGGCAAACGTCGGGTTTTTACGCTACAGTGTATATATGTTACTTCTAGCTTATACACGTGAACTTTCGTATTCTATTACTCGTGAATTATGTTGAAGAAAAATCTAAAAAAAGTCAAGTCGATAATGAAAACAAGAACTCGTTAAGCGACACGACAATTTATGTGAGTTCAATATATACTGGACACATTCAAAGAATCTTCCAGTTGCGAACTTTCTCATGTGTATAAGACTTGAAACGACAGATAATGTATTTTTTCAATTCCAGACAAGTGAAAGCGACGAAGAGCTGACGCCGAAGGACATGCCGGGAGTTGAAACAGCTGGAAAAATAAAAAAATTCATCGAACGAGAAAGGGCACGGTACAAGGCGGCTGTGGGCTTGTCGAAAGAAGGCTCGAGAAGTTTTGAAATTTCGTCGGAGGTAAGGGGTACAAAATGATAAATTCATAACGGCACGCGAAAGTAAAAACAAAGACAATGCCGTTCAAAATACATTTTTTTAGACACGTCAAGTGGAAGACAATAAAAACGAAAAGATACCGGGCGACGCTGGTCACAACAAAGGACAAAGAGGCAAAAAAGAAACAAGAAGGAAGACGGCCCGAATTCGAAGCCGACTCCGACGAAGAATAAGATGATTAAACCGATAAGGAAATGTTATTTCAAATGTTATTTCAAATGTTGCGAGAAATGTTGTGATAAAATTGCATTTAAATCGCCCGCGGTTGGGTCGACATAGAAGGCGCTGTGATGCGAGCCACTAGGCGATGTGACGCTACCGAACCAAAACGTATCCGTTATCATCTGTATTTTTGCTATCGAATAAACTCAAATTACATCAAATGTTGTTTCCAATGTTATTCCAAATTTTATTTCAGTTTATTTCACAATATTTCAAAAAACGTTAAAATCCACTAATGTTTTTGTGTGCGAGTTTCTGTATTATATTTCCAATAGCGTTCCAGAAGCACCCCCTCTGCCCCATGCATTTCAGTTCGCCTTCGGTCACTGCTACGGTCAGTGACCGAAATGCCCCAGTGACTGAAAACTGAAAAAAAACCGGTCAAGTGACTAACTTTACTTTTATTCCAGTGACCGAAAGAAACCAGTCGTGTGACTAACCTAACTTTTATTTCAGTGACCGAAAACCAAAAAAATCCAGTCAAGTGCCTAACCTCACTTACTACAGTGACCGAAAACCGAAAACAAAACCAGTCAAGTGACGAACCTCACTTTTCTTACAGTGACCGAAAACCGAAAAAACCGGTCAAGTGACTAACCCCAAAAAAACGTCGTTCGGTTACTGCTCGGTCACTTTTCCCGGTTCAAAAAGGGCAGAAAATGATCGTGACCGATGACCGACGTTTTTTTCGGTCTCCCAATCCGCTCGGGTAGCTTATTCCAAACGTCGGATTCTTCATCCGTGTTGTCGTAGTAGGTGGGCAGTCTCGCAAACGGCCGCCGTCGTCGAGGGTTACCGGTGCTAGGTCCCGGTAAAGTTACCTCATTCGGCGTACTGCTTGAACGGTCCGGTAGCAAATTCTCCGAGGGTTGGTCGGTGCTCGTTGTCTTTTCCACGCCTATCCTATCAGCGGGAGAATGTTGACGCGCATTATTTGGTTCTTGCGGTTTCAAATGATTATCCGGAATGATTCGTGCTTCCTCGAGTTCCGGACTCGCAGCCGTTGACATTAAACCCAAATCGGCCGACGATAACGGGCGATATGGGCGGCGATGGTTGTTCGGATGCGGTCATGAAATCGTCGTTGCTGCTGCTGGAAGAACTTCACCGAAGGTGAGATCGTTGTTTACGAGTCTTCGACGTTACGACTTGGGAAAATATTTTCAAGAAAAAAATTACCTGCAATTTATCGGACAGCATCGAGTCTGAACAATTACGGTGGTTCTGTAAATAATTACAAAAATATTAATGTTGCGAAGTTGCATGGGAAGTGTATTTACAATTAGAAGTTGGATCCATCGAGTTATGCATCGCTCGGCAAACCTCTTCGGCAACAGTCTGCGATTAAAATTATACAATTACGTATGAAATGATTGAAATGGCGAATCGTAATGTTAAGTTCATGTTTATGGATAATCGAACGAACTTGAAAGGCTTTAAGGATACCAACCGCTGTCCCTTGACGCATTGGCGGATGTAATTAATGTCACAAAATATTTCCAGAGGGTACATGCCCTCCTGCCAATTATGGCGAGGAATGAACTTCACCGAGACACGATGTTTGCCGACTTCACCTCCATTTTCCTTGTATCAACTACAGAAAACATGAATATCCATACGTGCTACTTGTCCTTACCTTTTTAAAACTTTCGTCAGAACGAAATTTCTGACGTCCAACTAGATATAATTTATCGCAAAAATTAATATTTTCGTAATATGTTCCAAATTTTGTTAAATCTACAATCATCGCAAAAGTCTGCAGAATAAAAAAGCATATAACCCTTCTGAAAAAGAATGATTCAGAACGATTGAAAATCTCTCGAACGATTAGGAACAATCGCAAACGATTAAAAATAGAATAGCTCGATAGCAAACGATTGGGAACGATTCAGCATTCAGTGGTTCCCAATTATAGCCAATGATATTTCTTCAGAAGTTCGGTCTGCTGTTGTTGAAATTGTTGTTTTTTTTTTCAAATTCGATGTTCATAGAATTTGAAACACGGGATATTTATTGTTTGACCGATATAGGGGATTGAATTGAAAAAAATCAGAATTTTCCTAGAAAACTTTTCCTAAATTTGAAAACAACAGAACAATATATTTACTTTGTTATTATACTTACAAAAAATGGTAGCTCGACCAATTTTTGGTACATCCGAATGAACTATACTTCAAGATTATAAATTATAAAAAAATGTTTCCAAAATTTTTAAAAATTAGGCTTCTGAACACCAATAAAATTTGGTTTTGAAACATTCAAAATTTAATAAAAAAAAGAACAGGGCCGAACATGGTCATGGAACTTACAAACAATACGTTAAATTACGGGTACTTTTACATTTAAATTTTTCAAAAAAATCGATTATGATATACAGTTCGAAAAAAATTTGTAAAACTCAAAAATGCAAAAATAGAGGTCAAAAACAGAATTTAAAATTTTCGAGTATTTTTTGTATTTTTATTAAGACGAAAACCCATCATTTAAGAAGGAAAAAAAATTTCGCTTTAGCCATTATTTCCTAAGTTACGAGCATTTTAACAAACGGTAGGATTTCGAAAACAAATCAGAACTTTTGAACCGTACGATAAAAAAAATTAAAAAAAATCGTGAATACTCTTATTAGTTGATACAAAAACATGAAATAATTAGCTGAATCAAAAGGGGTCAGGGAAAAACCTTGTCGATTTGGTATGGACTACCTCATATACATGTATGTATTTGGTATGTAGTCCACCAAATCGAAAAGGTCTTCCCCTGACGCCTTTCGATGCAGCTGATTATTTTATATATTTTTGTACTGACTAAATGAAGTATTGACGATTTTTTCAATTTTTCCTATCGAACGCTCATACAGGGTGTCCAATTTTACTCTTACATTTAATTTATCTCGAAAAATACTATTCCGATCGAAAATTGAGTATCACAAAACTTGAAGGGCCTGGAAAGGGACGCACAGAAAAAAATTTTTTTTTTGTCGAAAATCCTAAATGGCGGTTTTAAGGTGGCTAACATATTTTTTTTAAACGGAACTATACTTATTTCTTCGCATCAAAATTTTTGTCACGTCAAAACTGACAATTTTTGTGGAAAACTTTTTTTGATAAAATTCATAATACCTAGGTTAGAACACAATTTCTCAATCGACTATTTTAGCGTTATACAGGATGTGACACGAGGATGTACAGTCGCTAACATCCCATGTGTAAGTGTAAGTGTGAGTGTAATTGTAAGTGTAAGTGTAAGTTTAAGCGTAAGTGCAAGGGTAAGTGTAAGTGCGTGCGTGTGGAACACTCACAAAAATTGGATCTCTGCGGCTCGTCACTTCCGCAGTATTTTTCGGCTCCAAACCCTCTTTGTGACCGTACTCCGAACCCTTTCTAAAGATATTCAACTCTTTGTGAGTGTTCCACACGCACGCACTTACACTTACACTTTCACTTACACATGGGATGTTAAAGACTTTACCTCCTCGTGGTACATCCTGGATAGCGCTAAAATAGTCAATTGAGAAATTGTTTCCAGGCCCTTCAAGTTTTGTTGTACTCAATTTCCGATCGGAGTAGTATTTTTCGAGATACATTAAATGTAAGAGTAAAATTGGACACCCTGTATATGAGGCATTCCACATCAATTCGACCACTTTGAAACCTTTATATCTTGATTTTTTTGCAATCAACGTATGTTATAGTACTCTTTAAAACAAAAATATTGATATGTATCAATTTATGGTGGCATTTATACGGGTGAAATTACAGGAAAATGCAATTTTTGCTTGTTTTTTCTTGCTGATTTTATTACATGGAAATAGTGGGTGGGAGCGAAAAATTGCTCAGAATCAGTTTTGTGGTGTTTGTTGCAAGGATAACGAAAAAAAATGTTAAAAGGCAAGATTTTACATTTTTCATGAAAAAAAAACCCATTTTAAAAATATGAATCGATTTTTGGACGATTATGACATTTTTAAAAAATTTGAAATATTTCGAGTGATTTGAATATTTCGTCTAGGAGATATTTGCATTTGAAATTTTTTTTGATCGGATTTTCAGAAATTCATAACTATAAAAAAAATCACGGATAAAATCTGAAAAAATTATCATATGCTGTTTTTATGACGCACTTTGAGGCAAAATTCTTTTATCCGAATCGAAGACTGGTCGGGCTTCCACCATGCGATTAGCCGTGGAACAACTCATATATACATAAATATGACATTTTTCCGATTGTTCAAAATTTATAATTAGTTATCTGATGGACTTCATTCCAAAGTTTTCATTCAACCCTGTTGGGAGTGAAATAAAAACTTTGAAATAAAGTCTATCAGATTATTTTAAGTAATTTTGAACAATTGGAAAAAATGTAATGAACACTTCGAACTATTATGAATGATGTTGAAACATAGACAGAGTGGGAGAGCTCGGAAACCGTATAAAAGGCCGAAATTGAGGCCCAAAGGAGGACATTCGCTAAACGGTGCTTAAGCAGTGGAAACGCCAGCACTAGTCAGACCAATTTTCTCGGCACGGGGAACCGCTGCTCCTCAAACCCAAAAGAAAAGGGTGTATTAAAATAAAAAATGTAAATTTAACGAGAGTTCTCTTCAGAAGAAAACTCTTTTTTGCCATTTCGACCGAAGTCAGTCTTTGGTCGGGCAGAATCCCGTCGCTAAGAAGAAGCGGGGATTCAATAGAACCAACCAAGGAAACAGCCAAACCAAGAAAAAAAAATTGTTTCTTCGGACTCTAAAAATTTTCCTCGCGCTCATTTAACACGTTGAGTCCCGCGCCGAAATTGCTGCGCTTTCCGTTCAGCCCGCAGCGAGCGGCTCGGTTCGGTAACGGCGAAAAGCCCGTGTCGGTGACGGCGAAAAGCCCGTGTCGGTGACGGCGAGCGGCTCGTCGGTCCGCCAGGACCGACGCGGGTTAGACGGAAAGTCCAGTGTCGGTCCCTAGGGACCGACGCGGGGCTCAACGTGTTAATAATCTATTTATTTTTAGGCTCTGATAAATTTAATACTTTTTTATTAGCACTTTCCATCTTCCCCACTAACATCCTCGCGGAAATCCGGGACTCGGCACGACTGCCCCGGCAACGGGACGACTGGGACCCCTGGACGTACGCTCCTTATCCAAGTGGAAAACCCGGGACTCGCAGCAACTGTTCCGGCGACGAAACGACCGATGTCCCTGGGTCTACACTCTCCCTCCTACCCTAATTAATGAATGAATAAATAACGAAAAGAATAACGTTTCAAGCGAGATGTGCTGACCGATAGTATAGTCTCATCCTCTACTATAGTTGAATGTTGGCAACCAAGATATAGCTGCATCGACCATCATGAAATAGGCGATATAACTAACCTTACCTCGACCATTCAAAAATGTAATATAAGCCATCTAATGTGATAGCTCCCCAGCGAGCAACAAAGTTAGCTATCATACATAATTCAAGGATTCACCATTCAATTCTTTCTTTCAGTGTGGTAATCATCGAAATCAGGATGCAGATGACGAGGATGCAAGACTGGAAATCCCCAGAACACGCGTGTGGCGAATATTTCGGAGTGAGAGATTCCATCCCTACCACAACACTAGAGTGCAGCACCTGGAAGCACTCGATCCTGAAGTCCGCGTACATCTTTGCAACTGGTACCTCGAACAGTACAATCGGAATCCAGATGATTTTCCTCGGTGCATTATGTTCACCGACGAGGCAACGGTCACCCACGACCCGACGATCAATCTCCATAATGAACATAACTGGGCTCGGGGAAATCCGCACTTGACCGTTTAAAATTCATTCCAGAGGCGCTTCAAGGTTAATGTTTTGGCGGGCATCATCGACCAGCAGTTGGTAAGGTCAAAGACAAAACTAAGTACAAAAGTTACTAGAGGTAGAAGAAAATGAATATCACAAGAAAAGTTTTTTTCCAGTTCATTCGATTTTTACCAGCTAGGCTAAACGCTCAAAATTATTCAGAATTTCTGGAGGAAGAGTTACCAATCATTATTGACGAATTACCGGATGACATTGAGGACGTTTTATATTTTCAACACGACGGCGATCCAGCCCATTTCGGTGCGGTCGTGGCGGACCACCTTTATGTCACGTTTGGGCAACGGTGGATTCACCGTCGTAGCCCTGCTCATTGGCCTGCTAGGTCCCCAGACTGAACGTCATGCGATTTCTGGTTGTGGGGACATATAAAAACTAAAGATTATACCACAAACGTCAACAATCTACAGGAACTACAGCAACGGATCCTGAACGCCGCATCCGAGATCCCAGCCGAAATGATCGGACGGACCGTGGGAAGTGTGGTCCGCAGGGTCCGTTCCTGTCTTGAAGTCAACAAAGAACAGTTCGAACAATTATTGTAACAAGGTGTTTTACTGTACATTGTTAAAAAAAGAAAAAAATTTGAAATCATTTTCGTTATAATCTTTCTTCCCGATTGTGTCATGAGTGCGCTTAATGTTTTATTGTAAGGTTCAAGAACTAAACATTAAAGCTTTACAACGATTTGTTTAATTGCGATTCGACAATTTTTATGGAAATTATCTCAGCTTTGTAAAAATATCGAAGCAATTATAGCACGATCATTATTCCAGGCGATCGAGGAGCTCAAACTCGAAGATGTGTTTTTTGCTTCGACTGTAAATAACTTCATCGAAAATAATCGCAGTTCAATGAAAACAAAAGCATTTTCATGAGAAATAAACAAGCGTTCAAACGTAGATGATGATTTTTTCCACTAAAATTTCTTGCGGTCCGTGCAGCATCCCGAATTTCCATAAAAGACGATGGATCTTTTTTGTTTGCTCGCGCTCTGGACGCAGAGCAGCGGGCCATAATGATTAATGTTATGCATTCGACTCGAAAGCAAGCAGATTCAACCTTTCGAAAAAGCTGTGGAGTAATTAAGGGGGCTGAGTCACCTAAAAAGTCGAAGGAAAAAAAAATATTTTTTTTGTGACAAGATCAATCTACATTTTCATTCTAATTTATCTTTATAAAGTATTTATAATTAGCTATCTTTTCAAATTTTTTCAGAACCATATCAAGCATCCGAACGCTGTGATATTTTCCCAAAGTTTGGGAGCTTGTTGTAAGATTCAGACCGAACAACTCGACCGATCGTGGACTTTGGCGTCTCATTTTGTTCAGAAAACACATAATTCCGAAGTGAATGTGGAAATTTGGAATGCGAGGTACGATGAAGTTATGGTGACCTATTATTCAACTGTTTTTCCACAAACTTTGTTTCCTTTTTACGTTATAGGCTGCCAAAATATTTAAAGTGCATAAAAAAAAATCCTACCTTCACTGCTGAATTATGTGTTTTCTGAACAAAATGAGACGTGAAAGTCCACGATCAGTTGAGTTGTTCGGTCTAAATCTTACAACAAGCTCGCAAACTTTGGGAAAATATCACAGCGTTCGGATGCTTGATATAGTTTTGAAAAAATTTGAAAAGATAGCTAAGTATAGATACTTTATAAGGATATTCCAGGAGATCGAGGAGCTCAAACTCAAAGATGTGTTTTTTGCTTCGACTGTAAATAACTTGATCGAAAATAATCGCAAAAGATCCATCGTATTTTATGGAAATTCGGGAAGCTGCACGAATTGCAAGAAATTTTAGTGGAAAAAATCATCATCTACGTTTGAAAGATTGTTTATTTCTCATGAAAATGCTTTTATTTTAATTGAAAACAGAGTTTTCATCGAAAAGTTTCATGAAAATCCGATGACTTTTTTTTACCCATCCTTGGCCACGTCTGTGTCCGCGGCTGTAGCGGAGTTGCACACTCAAGGGGTTAAAACCCTGAAGTCTTTTAAAACTTCCAGGGACATTCGCCGGCATCGCATTTATTGTTATAGTGGCGTATGTACACAGCGAGATGTGGTTCGATTTCGTTCACGGATTGAAGTTTGATAGCTCTCGGTGCATGTCGTCGTACTTTTTCCAGGCACCATTATTTCGTCGGCAATACGCTGTGGAGTGTTCGTTTTGGAATCCGTCCACTCCGACTAGTCTGCAAAATGAACATTGAAAAATTTAATATATCTCACACCAAATAATTTACAGCCTACGTTATAGTCTTACCTGTATACGACGTACGATTTCTCATTCGACCGAAGTCGAAGTAATTCGGGCAGGCGTCGCAATTGGGACTTCAGTCCTGTTTGTCCGACGGGCACGCCATCCGTAACCACACGAACATCGAGTTCCATAAAGATATGTGCGCTACGAGTTCTGTTTACAGTGCATTTTCGGGTACAACCGTCCCAGCAGCTGCCGTTATGGTTAAAAGCCAAAGACACTGCTGCAAGGCGTGTACTGTAGGCTGGAAACTGGTTGGTATCGATACCGGCTTTCCTCAGTAAAGCTCTCATCCAATGACTAATAGTTTGCGAGGAGGCTGCACCGAAAGGCTTTACCGTCGAAATAAACAATTTTTCAGTGCTCTTCCTAAATTGAGATGATAACTTAATATACTCAATAACAGCGGAAGCAACGCAGAGACCCGGTTTTTCTTTGAAAAAAGGCAGAAATAATTCTGGCTGAAAAGCTCCGGGTCTTGACGTTTTAATCTGATCAGGAATTTTAATTGTTATTCCCGACGCAGATTTCACAATGTTTTTAATATTAATTGAAGCTCAAGTTTTAAGTCTTTGAGCTGTTGTAAGAGCAAATAGGGTTGCCAATTTTTCAGTAGCCTCTTTTAACTTCAAATCCGATAAAGGATGTAATCGTTCGATAAAATTTAAAACCGGAGTTACATCCCAAGTGGAAGAATATTTAGGTTTCGATGGATTTTGTTTAAATACCCCTCTCAAGAACCGAGATATTAATGAATCTTCATTGATATTATGCATTGATATTAGAGAAATAGCGGGGAACGAGAAGTATTTAAAGTTGTATAACTCGCACCTTCTTTAAATCGAAAATTTAAAAAATCGATAATCTCGGTTGATGTCGCATTAAAAACATCAATATTTCTCGAAAAGTCGAATCCCCACCAACATTTTAAGCTGGATTCGTATTGTTTTCGTGTAGAATCAGTTATAGATTTAACCATCATATTTACAGCCTCTTCCGAAAGTCCTCTTTTTACAAACGCCGACCTGACAATTTTCCGACCACCAATGAAAGGTGGGAGGCTAGAGGATGTTTCTTGTTTCTGAAAGGAGACGATAACAATAAAGAATTAGGTTCAAAAGTAATAACCGGTCCGATCAAAAGCGAGGTAAAAAGAGGATAACAAGGTTGTGATGGCCAAAGGGGCACCACCATAACCCCAACTGCTTTATCGTTAATAATCTTTCTCAATGTACGCAAAATAAGTGCGAAAGGAGGAAAGGCATAGAATAGTAAATTGTCCCACGGAACCGTGAAGGCATCTACAGCCAGAGCTTCAGGGTCAGGATACCTCGAGAAAAATTTTTTACATTTTGAATTTATTCGTGTTGCAAAAAGATCCTCCGAAAAAGGGCCAAATCGTTTTTCAATTTCAATAAACACTGATTGATTGAGCTCTCATTCTGAATCAATATTTAGACTTCGAGAAGCCTTATCAGCTCCTGTATTTTCTGATGAAGGAATATACGAAGCCCTTAACCGAATTTTTCTTGATTCCCACCATTCCCAAATTTTCCTTGAAAGTTCACTAAGATGTGGGAAACGTACGCCACCTGCCTTGTTTACATAAGAAACGGCAGTATTATTATCTAAACGAAGTAATACTTCGCAATTAGATAAATCTGATGCGAAACATTTTAATGCGAAAAAAGCCGAGATTAATTCGAGGTAATTTATATGGTTTTTTCTTTCCTCTTTATTCTAAAACCCAAAAGCTCTCTTATTATTGCAAAAGCAACCCCATCCCGAAAGAGAAGAATCCGAGAAAATTTCGCGTGTAAAATTAAGACACCTGATTGGGTTTGAACCAATTTGGGCATTAATTTTCCACCAATTGAGATCGTCTGATAAAGAATCATTAAGCCATACTTTTCCATCGTAATCACCGCCGCTAAATTTTAATGCCAAAAATGTTTGTCTTTCAAGCCGTTTACAGCGAATAAAACCATATGCCACAGCCGGGCAGCAAAAGGTTAGAACGCCTAAAAATTCTGCGAATGTTCTGATTTTATAAGCTTTTCCGATTTGGAAACTATTGACGAGTCCAGTTATACGAACTCTCTTTTTATCGGTCAGATTTAAGGAAAAGTTGACCGTGTTCAGAATAAAACCTAAAAATTTACATTTTTGGTGTGCGGAAAGAAAACTTTTGTCGTAATTTACCAAGAAACGAAAATGCTCTAACAGGCCGATTGTTTTTCTCAAATTAGATTCACACACATTTCTAGATTTGTGAATAACAAGAAAATCGTCGAGATAAACAGTAAGAAAAATCCCCTGAAGCCTTGAATGGTAGATCACAGGCTTCATGATTTTAGTGAAAACATAGGGACTTGAGCACAGACCAAAGGGTAAGCACGTAAATTGATAAATTTTTCCATCAAATCTGTCTGAAATATTTCCTATGGGATTCGTGAATTGGGACAACAAAATAAGCGTTTTTGAGATCTATTGTTCCCAGAAAGTCTCCTTGAGAGATCAAGTTCATTGCAGAACGAATATCCTCTAACTTGAAATGAGGAGGATCGATAAACTCATTTAACTTTTAAAGGTTAAAAATAAAGCGTGAGGAGCCATCCGGTTTTGCAATAAGGAAGAAAGAAGAAACAAATTGATCCTCGCATTCTTCACATTCCTCTAGAGCACCTTTGTTTATAAGCTCTTCAATTCCAAATTTAATTTTACTGAATTCTTTTATAGAAAAAATGTTTTGTTTAAGAGTCATTTTTTGATAAGGCCTTACCGTGAAAGGAATCTTATATCCATTTACACAGCCTAAAATGAATTTATCGGACGTAATCTGTTTCCATCTTTCAATGAAGTGCCAAAGACGACCAGAAGGTTTAAGCACCTTTACTTCTTCGAGAAAGATTGGTTCGTCGTCTGGAAGGGTGCCCTGGGAGGATTCTGAGGGTTCTTGAAATTCTTTCTGAACTTCAGATGATGACGCTTCTGTTGTTGACCCACCTGACGATAATTCGCAGATGGGTATTTGCCGTTTCCCTGATCCCGTGACAGTGGAAAAGGTTTAGGAGTAACTTTCTCCTTGATGTCCGAACAGGCCTTTTCGATTTCTTTTAAATCCTTGACTTTTTCTTTCAAATTATCGTCATAAAGCCACATATCCGAAACCATTTTTTCCACTACTGGCTTAACATTTTTATTGAGCTGTGGAGTGATGAATGATTTCCGGGCAACTGACTGTTCATAAAAAACATCAGTCAGCATTTGTCCCGCATAGCTTATGTAGTCCGTAAGGATTGACTCGTCAACTCCTTCGTCAGAAGAATTGAGGATTAAAGAAACTGCAGCACCCAGAGCAGCAATAGCAGTTCCCACTCCATTTTGGGCGTCGATAAAATGCTGATCTCTTTTTTTAGCGATATCCGAGAGAAGAGGTACAATTTCCAAATTTAATTTTGGGGCTTCAACGAAGAAAGAACCTTTCCGATTGTATAAGCCCAATATTTCTTTTTTATTCTTCTCTGGAAGACCCTCGTTTTTCCATTTTAACCAAGTGTTGGTCAATTCAGAGTGATATTGAATCTCTTTGAAATTGCAATCGTTCGGATCCATTCCAAAAATCTTTAAAACCTCGTCCTTGGACGGAATATCAACGACAGGAGGCTCAGAGTCTTTAAGAATTTCGGACTCTGTTATTGCTTCTGGAGGCGGAGAAATTTTCTCCCCAACCTCTTCACAATCTGAAGAGAAAAGAAGCAAGGTCTGGGAAAACCACTTATTGTGGAAAAAGTGACTAAATAAGTTCTTGTTAAACAAGTCACCAGGGAAAAATTCCCGAAACGGTCGTGAGGACCCGACAAGCCGTGTGGGCGTTGTCTCTCGAATCTCGTATGGAGAAAAGAGAATATATCACTTACCGATTGAATCATTATCAGGCATTTTTCCTGATAATGGGGCAGATTGACTGGGAATTTGCTGAGAAATCTGTTCTTTTTGAACATTCACAAGCGTTTCCACAATCCTTGTCAAATTGTCAATCTGATTTTGGAAATCCAAAATTTTCCCGTCAGATTTTCGTTTTTAATGACGATTATCACGAGAGCGTGATCTTGAACTTTTTCTTTTCTTATGCTCAGGCATATTGCACGCAAAAGGAAATTTTTTTTTTTTTCACAAACTACGCGAAGAAAAAATTAAAAAATTTTATACGTCTTGAAGCTTTGACACAACAAAACAATATGACGAGAGGTCAGCCTCGATAGCAAAATGAAGGCTGTTATTCTCTATTCTTTTATTAAATATTGGAGCTACGCTTTAAACGTTGTGAAGTTTTCGGCATGAGAAGCATGACTACATTTCTTATCGTCGAGAACGAGACACGAAATATAATCGCAAACAGCCTCTTTCGGTTTACGTGCTCCCAAATGAATCCAATAGTCCAGCCAATATCCAATAAACGCCGTTTTATGGTTTTCTGATAGCATTTGGTAGACCGGTAACGTAGTTTTATCGAAATTGATGACGATTGAATATAAAAAAATGTGTTCTGTTTTTTGGTAATCAGGTCGAGATAATTTCGTAAACAGACTTCCCGTGGGAAAATGCTGATTATTGAATTTTTCGATATCCGACAATAAACATTATACGTGTGGATTTGGGCAGCAGTCCCTAAACTACGTGAAAAGGGTACAAACCCGTGGATAAACCAGAGACCGGCATATTCTTGATGATCGCTTATTTTTTGGATTGTGCCAATCAAATCGCGACCGTCAGTCGGCTTGACGTCAAGCTCCGCATTGGCTCCTTCTTTTTTCGGTTGGCGAAGTACGTCGTTGTTCGGTAAAAAAGGTGGAATTTAATCGCCCATCTGCATATTTTCCGGCGCCTGACCTTTCCTCCATATTGAACAACCTTCAGAAATTCATTGAGCCTGAGCGTCGACCCTACGCTTGCCGTTGAACGGACGCTTTACATCCTCGTGCTCTTTGTCACGAGTGCCCCGAGTTTCAACGTGCATAATCTAACCACCGGTGTCTTGACGATTTAAAAATGGCGTTCCGACAAAAATATCAAATAGCCTTACGCTTTGCTGCTGCAACGACCATTTATCTTGATGTAATATGAATATAGTGGGCTGTGACGGCTGCTCGTTTAAAAACAGAGATGCAGCGGAAGCTTGTGCTGCTTTCACAATGCTATTGCCACGATGATCGTCCACACGTTTTTGACGAGAAAATACCGTCCATCCTCTAAAGGGCCCGAGCAGGGTGGTTTTGTGGCATTTCAGTCATCCTGACTCAGTACGAGCTCTAGTTTGGCCTTATCCTTCGTTTTTAATTGCCCCGTTGCGCGATCAAATGAAGAATCTTGTTCGTTTTTAATAACTGGACCTACAGATACGTCAGTAACCAAACCTACAGCTATCGTCGAGAAAACTTGATGCTTCTGTTTCCTTGTTTCTTCGATATTGGGGCTTTTCCAATGCAACAAAAATTCCTAATTCTGCTCTTGCAATGGAGAGAATCTCATTCCTGTCCTGCCGCACATGCGTATATACTAGGGGGGCTTGAAAAAAAAACTTTTTTTTTTCTTTAAATCAAAATACATTCACGTCAAAGTATCTTCCATCAAGAGAATCGTGTCCAAAAATGAGCCCAATTGGACCATTTTTAGGGGTCGCGCAAGATTTTTCTAGTTTTCCCATTTGATTAACATGGGAAGGGCGTAAAGTTTCCATTCAAAAAATCGTAGCTCCGCCAATTTTATAGGTACATTGATCCCGTTAGTCCCATTTGAAAGCTCTTGAAAAACCGCTGAAAATGGCGTGCGGACCTTTGGGATCCCATTTCAACTTTCATCAATAATTTTGTGGTTTCGTAAGAAATTATCGACGGAAGTTGCAATCGGAATTTAAAGGTCCGCACGCCATTTTAAGCGGTTTTTCAAGAGCTTTCAAATGGGACTAACGGGATCAATGTACCTATGAAATTGGCGGAGCTACGTTTTTTTTAATGGACACTTTTCGTTCTTCCCATGTTAATCAAATGGGAAAACTAGAAAAATCTTGCGCGACCCCTAAAAATGGTCCAATTGGGCTCATTTTTGGACACGATTCTCTTGATGGAAGATACTTTGGCGTGAATATATTTTGATTTAAAGAAAAAAAAAGTTTTTTTTTCAAGCCGCCCTAGTATATAAGGCATTCCATGCGGTTTCGAACGGTCAAAAAGTTGTCCGTTCTCAAAAATATTGAAACTTTGTCACATTGTTTAATTATATGAAAGAGAGTAGTGTACATTTTTTCAAAATGTTTGGATCACATTTTTTTGAGTTTTCCAAAATTGCGAAATTTTTTAAGTACGTAAGTAAGTAAGTATATCTTGAAAGCATACGATTAAGCAGAAAAATGTTTTAGACAAAAAAGTTGCATTTTTACGTAAGCGTCGTGAACATTTTTTTTCCTGCATTTTTCGAGTCTAAAAAATGACCATTTCCATAAAAAATATACGAAAACAATTTTTTTTGGTCGGTATGTCATTTTCGATTCATCTCAAAAAATTTCAGAAAATACTCCGGAATGTGCACAACAGACACGTATTTTTTCATGATGGCTCGATAAGTTGTTCCAGAGATATACTTTATTTTATTAATAATATATGGGGCAGGCCACGCCAACTCAGCCAGCTGACAACCTTCTATTCTCCGATCAGGTCGATAATTTTTTTTTAGTATCTTTAGGGTCCTACGACTTTACTAATTTTTTTTCAGATTTTTTAGACCACCCCTACTCCTCGCCCCACCCGATATACAGAAATGGGGCAACCCACGCTATTTCAGATGGCTGATTCCCTGATGCGGTCGATGATTTTTTTAAGTATCTTACGGATCCTACGACCTCACTAATTTTTTTAAAGATTTTTTCGACCCTCCCCCCCCCCCCCCTTCCCCTCACCCGGACCCCCCCAATTTTTTATATCAAGAGGGAACGGCTATTTCGCCATTTTTCAATTGAATGAAATTTTTTTCCGAGATACCTTATCGAAATTGAAAAACTTTTTCCATAAAATTGAAGTGGAACTATTGTTTTTAATATTTTATTTTAATTTTTTTTCCATTTTGAAAAAATTCCACTTTTTCCGAAATTTTGATATGATCATGGTTTCCTATTAAAAAAAAAAAAGAAATATAAAATCTCTCCTGCGAAAAATCAATATTTCGATTCCGTTAGAAGATATTCCGATTAGAAATCAGAATGACAGGGTTAGCTCGTCTCACGGGGGGGAAAATGGATGTTCTATAGAAAATAATCGGAATATCGATTTCTTGCAAAAGAGATTTCATATTTCTTTTTTTTTTTTAAATAGAAAACCATCATCATATATTAAAATTTCGGAAAAAGTGGAATTTTTCAAAATTGAAAAAAAGTTAAAATAAAATATTAGAAACAATAGTTCCACTTCAATTTTATGAAAAAAATTCTTCAATTTCGATAAGGTATCTGGGAAAAAAATGCCATTCGATTGAAAAATGGCGAAATAGCCGTTCAATCTTGATAAAAAAAATTGGGGGGGTCGGGGTGAGGGGAAGGGGGAGTCGAAAAAATCTTTAAAAAAATTAGTGAGGTCGTAGGATCCGTAAGATACTTAAAAAAAATCATCGACCGCATCGGGGAATCAGTCATCTGAAATAGCGTGGGTTGCCCTATTTCTGTTGTGACGTGGCGGTCACAATTTTCCCCCCGATCCGGATTGAAGTCCCCGCTGCGTCCTCGGCACCTGAAACATTATAATAAATTATTAGGAAAAGCGAACATTTTGATATTAAATTAGGTAAATATTAGACCCTGATCCTCACCCCCCACACCCCTACCCCGGACCTTGCGAAATATAGAGCGATACTCCCCGTCAAGTCCCCGAAGCCATCGCCTCCGTCCTCTCGATCCCAACCCCTGAAGCAGCAACCTGAAAAATATACCATTAATTAATATTAACCCCCACACCCTTCCCAAATACACACCCTTACCCCCCAGCACTCCACATCCCTTAAATAATTCCCCATACTTACCCGCAATCCCTCAGTGGCGATGAATGGTCCGTCGTCCAACCAACGGAGCCCCTACCGTCGCACCCAAGGAGAAAGGAGTCCCTGGAGACGGTGCGGAAGACCTCAGGACATTGCAGAGGCCCTGGGGGGAATTTCCCTGAGCGGATCAGGAGCCCCGAGGCCTCTCGAAGCCGGTCCAGTTCCCACCGTCACAACATCCGGGGATAACCTCAAAATCCCCCCGAGGTTCCCCGGAAACAACTGAAAACCACAACACCCGGAAAAAAACCACGCACCACTGGCCACTTGTACACCCCCGCACTGCACGAGGACCCGGACAGCTCGACCACGACCACCCTCGCGACGGAAACCACCCCCAAAACCGCGAGGTGGTTCACTACAGGGGTCGAGCTGTCAAACACTGGAACCCGTAATACCCGCGGGCCGAGGGGAATACATCGAGTGTCCACAATAACCACCCGAGGGAGCCACCTTACGGACCCTCGGTGGAGGCCCGTCGGAGCGAGCCCCGACGCCAGTGGCGCGAACGAGCGCCCACACCCGGAACCCGACAAGATTCAAACCCACGACTCCGATTGGCTGCTGTGAGCCAATCAGCGACACCACCCGCAGCCCCAGCGACCCAACCGCGATCGACGGATCGATTCGCGCAGTCCCCGGTAGCAGCCAATCAGAGAGAAGAATTATCGGAGAAGAAGCAAGAAGACGACGACGGCCATTAATCGTTACTTCGATCCGAGATCCCGAGCGTAGTAGACGTACGAGCGAATTTCCAAAATTGTATAACCGTTTTTTTCGAGCGTTACCGCTACCCGTTTTTTTTGTTGGAGAGTTTGAGAGAGTGAAGAGGAAGAGTTGCAAGAGTGAAAAAGGCGAGGATAGGCGAAATAAAGACGAGAGGAGACGAGCGGAGAAAGGCGAGGATTTACGCGCAGCGATAACGAGACCAGGAGTCCGAGAATTTTCGAGAAAGAGAGAGAGAGAGAGTGAGAAAGGCCGTCGTAGGTCCACCGCGAAGTAAGTGTGTCTTTTTCCCATTTTTTTCGAACCCCCAAATTACCCGATTTTCCTTCCCGTGACCCCCCGAATTTATTGCTTTGTTCCGAATATAATTTTTGCCCCGTCATCGCGCGACGGAGAACACGCGGTCCCGTCGCGCCATTTTGTGCCCCGCGAGTTTTCGGCGGCCATTGCCGTGCGTGTGCGAGCAGTGGTGCTCCTCCGTGATCGATCGCAGATTAGTATTCTTTTTTACGACTTTTCCCCGAACAAATCTTTTGTTTTTTTTATTATTCAGTGTTTTCTTTTCTTTTGCGTTTTGGTGCCGAGGTATTATTTATAAGAGCCAGAGACAGTACCCCCACCCCCTGTGTGTGTCTCTCCCCGCCGACGGCTAGCCGAGCGTCGAGAGTTTTTTTGTGACATTATTTTCCGGTGCTATATTAATTCATTTGTTTTTTTTGTTTATTATTTTTACCACCGTGTTTCTTCCTTTTTTTTTTTCTCGGTGTTGTTCCCGCCTGAGCAACTGGCGCCCAAAAAAATTCCCCTTTCATTTTCTTTCTTTGAGTTGATACCAGCGCCGGCAAGCCATCCCGTCTACCCCGCTTTCCCCCCCCCCCCCCTCCCCCGTGTAATAGCTAGCATACCCCCGAGTACTATTTTGTTATTTACCATTTACTTTATCTTATTTTTTTTGTGGACTATTATATTTTATTATTTTATTATTTTCTCCTGGCGAAATATTATTTGGTTTTTTTTGTTCGGCAGCTATACTTTGCTTCAGCGTTTATCTTATTTTTCTTTGCGGACTATTATATTTTATTATTTTTATTTTTCCGGCGAATTATTATTTGGTTGTTGTTTTGGGTTGGTTAATTATCAAGGATTTATTGTATTGAACCCCGGAGAGGGGCAGTCATCAGATCTGCGGAACTCCCTTATTTCATTTTCTTCATTAAATACATTATTACTAAATTTTCTATTCCACCTTCGGCCTCTGATTTATTTTTTTTTGTCATTTATTTTATTTTTCTCCCTCCCTGCCATTTTCCCCACGCTCCCGATTAGTCGCAGATTACAAATCGGCGCCCAACGTGGGGCCCTGGTAAGCGAACTTCCTCAACCCGGTTGAGGCGTTCGTTTTGAAATTTAATAAGCGCTCACCCCGGCACCTAGAATCATCCCTGTCCTCTCTTTTATTATTTTATTTATTTTTGAAGTTTCTTTTGTTTTTTTTTTCCCAAACTTTTTTTTGCGTAGCCAGGCTAATCCGAAGACACCACTGCTCGACTTTATTCTCACCTGCAGCAGTTATTTAGCGAATATCTCTGTGTTTATTTTCCCCTTTTGTTTTTTTTTGTTTTTTTTTTGTTGCCTGTTTCGAGATTTTACCCCCCCCCCCCCCACTGTCTTTCACCGTTATTGGATTTTACCGACTACCCCGTATTTTTGGATCACCCGTATTTTACTGTCACCATTGAATCACCCTGATATTTTTCTTTGTGCAACATTGTTCCTGTGAATATTTCCTTTTTTTTTGTTTTTTTTTTATGTGCAACCCGACTCGACCCCGACTGACTATCACGAACTACAATTTACCCCACGAACCTGATTTTCAAATTCCTCTCTTTTCCCCCCGTCTTGAGCACATTGTGCGAATTCTTTTCCGGATCAATTAATTCTTTCCCCTTTTTTTTTCTCCTTTTTTTCCCCCTTCTTGCTTTCCTCATTTCTTTTTTATTCATTATTTATTCAAGCTTAAGCCTTAGTCGAGGGAAAAAAAAAATTTATCCTGTCCTTTTTGGCACTTCCCCTCCCCGTGAATCACCTCCACCCCTTTCTTTGCTTGAAATTTCGGTTTTTTTTCTCCTTCTTTTTTTTTCCCCCAGATAACTTACAATGAACTTCCCCTTGCCCCCGCTGGTTGTGACCACTACCGCGGGGAGCATAGCCCCCACTACAACCGTGACCACGACTATGACGGCGACGACGTCCAGTGCCACGAATGCTGGCACGTCGAGCCCCAACCCCTACCACCAACCCCCGGCTGAGGCTGCCTCCCGCGCCCAGCTACAGATAAAAATCGACGCCATTAAAACCCACCTGATAAATCTACCTGACAAGCGCGAAATATTCCGGTTGTGTGACCACGCGCGACTAAGTACCAGGGGTGAACTGGGGGACGTGATCAACCGCTACTGGCGGTACGAGATCCGTCGATTATACCCCCAGGCCACTGTCGACTGGAGTGTGGAAGATGACGAACGTCTGGATGACCCACCGTTCTGTCTTACCGCTGCGCTACTATGCCCCGAGTTCGATGACACCCTCCGCAGCGTCCAAACCCGATCAAATCCAATTCCCCACCCTCCCCTTTCCAGCGGTCAGTCCCATGGTCCATACCAAGACCCCATCTCCTTCGATGAAACGGATGACCTGATGTCGCATCACGACATCTCCCAGCCCGCACCGACGCCCCCTCCCCGAGCTCCCCGCGGTCCTACTGTGACCTTTGCCCCCCAATTCCAACCCAGCCACCCCGTTTCTCGCCCCACTCCCGCTGCCTGCCCCCTATCCTCTCCTCTCATTCCCACGCTTCCCCCACCCCCCGAGCACCACGACACTTTCACCCTGCCCCAGAGACAGTTGCCCCGGGGGAACAGCACCAGGCTGAGGCCCGAGGCTCTGTCCCGCCCTACCAACCGGTGGGGCCCGAACCTGTCCACCACCACCCAGTCCCGCGACACCGCCGGCGTGGATCACTTCCGCCGGTTCGGTCCAAGGTTCGCGGGAACACGAGAAGAGGACGGTGAGGAGTTCCTCCTCCAGTTGTACGAATACTGCGAGAGCAGGGGGTACACGGAGGGGGATCTCCTCCGACTAGTGTCCGAGGCTTTCTCGGACGAGGCCCGCAGGTGGTGGCGGTCGGAGCGCGATAATTGGAATGACTACGAAGGCTTCCTCTATCACTTCCGCTCGCGCTTCGGCCACAACGACCTTCAGGAACGGTTGAGGTGCGAAATGAATGCCCGATATCAAGGTCCCGGTGAAACAGCGGGAGAGTTCCTCACCGGTATGCGTACCTACTTCTATTACCTCTCCTCCCCGCTCCCGTTAGAAGCCCAACTCGACCGCTGTTACAACAATATGTCCCCTGAACTGACCATGCACATCCGCCGCGATGAAATCACGAGCTTCGCCGATTTCACGTGGCGGTGTCGCCAGATCGAGACGATGCGGGAAAGGCAGAAAATCGTCCGGCAACACCTCCACCCCTCCCAGTCAGTACTTCCTAGTGCAGCTTACCACCCACCCACTAAGAACCGCGGACGAAACGCCACGGCAGCCGTTACCCAAAACCCCACCATCCGATACCCCGATACTTCCGAACCCCTAATTCCCAGTCCAGTCGCCGAAACGTCCGCACCCAATCCCCGCCCGTTTGTCCCAAACTCCGGCCCACCGGCCTACCCAAAAATCCCCTCTCTCTTATCCATTGACCCCGCGTACGTTCCCCCCATCCCTCGGATCAGGTCCACCACGGTCAGATGCTTTAACTGCAAGGAGCAGGGACACATCTACCGTGAGTGTCAGAAAGCACTAGCACAATTCTGCCGAGTGTGTGGTCTCCCCGGAGCGGAGGCAACCTCGTGTTCCCGATGCCGACGAATCCGTGAGGGAAACCCCATGGGGGGGGGGCCAGTAAACGGTACCCCCCCTGAACAAAATAATCCCCGTAAACCTCGCATGTTCTCCCAACCCCCTGCTCCCCACAAACCCCGCTCTTCCCCCGCACTGAAGACCCCCCCTACGCCCCATACCCCCCCTAAAGTAAAGACTCCCTCCCAACCGCGACGAATCCCGAAATTACGGAAACTCCCCGCAACCCCTACCCCTTCCGACCCCCGAAAACCCGCTGAAAATAAAGTTGCCTCTGAAGTCCAAAAATCCTCTGGAAATAATTCTTCCCCTAAACTCCGAAAAATCTCTGAAAATAATATTTCCCCCAGACCCCAAGATATTTCTGCAACCGGTCTTTCTCCCGATGCCCCAAGCTTCCCCGAACCCCGCATATTTTCCGAATCCCGTACTTCCCCTGGGTCGAGCAAATTCGCCGAACCAGGTACTTCCAATGGACCAAGCACCCCCCCCCCCGAACCAAGCATCTTTGACGGACCAAGTACCTCATCCGACCCAAGGACCCTTTTTCAACCGCTTACCCCCTCCGAGCCAGAACCCCAACCCCGTCAATCGCCCCCGTCGGCCCCAGATCACGTAGAGATAGACGCCTGCGGAGAGGAAAATCGTCACCACCTTTGGTTGACTATCCGCGGGCGGACTATCGAAGCCCTAGTGGATTCAGGGTCCACCCGATCATACCTCAGTCCCACCCTAGTGGAGACTCTGGGGGACATGGTGAGACCCTGTACCGGAAGCGTGAGGGTGGCCAACAATGCCACTGTCCCAATGCTCGGCGAAGTCACCCTCAATATCACGCTATCCGGCATATCCAAACCCCTACCCCTGCGAATAGCCCCCTTAAGCTATGATGGCCTGTTAGGGATGGACTTCTGTCAATTATTCGGATTGTTGGTCGATTACGCAGCCAATACCTGGTGCCTACCTGGAGGCACTCCCCGAGCGTTCATCGACACCGGCCCTGTCCCCGCAGACCCCATAGATGGACCCGAAACCGCTGGTCTAGTAGAAATTCCCGCTACCACGACCCGTCAACTCAATTCCCTCCTAGACCAGCTGGTAAAACCCAACACCACTGGAGTCCTTAGCTGCACCCTCAGCATCCAACATACCATCGATGTTGGTGGCCATCCCCCGATCCGACAGAGACCCCGCACTATTTCCCCGTACCTCCTGCGAATTGCCCAAGCTGAGGTGGATAAGATGCTCACCGAGCAGGTAATTGAACCCTCCAGCAGTGGCTGGTTGAGCAATCCCGTGATCGTCCCGAAACCCAATGGCAAACATAGGTTTTGCATTGATTATCGGGACGTTAATAAAGTTACCCGGAAAGATGCCTACCCCCTCCCTAACCTAGACCGAATACTGGATGGCCTCCGACAAGCCCACCACATTTCCAAACTCGACCTGAGTCAAGCTTATTTCCAAGTGCCCCTCGAACCCGCTAGTCGACCCATTACTGCCTTTGCTGTCCCCGGTCGGGGACTTTTCCAGTTCACCCGTATGCCCTTTGGATTAACGAACGCCCCAGCCACCTTCCAGAGGTTAATGGACCGATTAATACGACCCGAGTGGGAACCTCACGTCTTCGCTTACCTGGATGACGTGATCATCGCTACGAAGACGGAGGAGGACCATTTCAAATATTTGCGATTAGTGTTGACGGCGCTCTCGGGTGCTAATCTCGAGATCAACCGGGAGAAAAGCTCCTTTTTCTGCCCGGAGATGAAGTACCTGGGATACGTCGTCACACGTCACGGGCTAGAAGCAGACCCCGACAAGGTAGCCTCCGTCCTGCAGTACCCTCCCCCGAAAACCCTGAAACAACTGCGGAGATTCCTAGGAATGGTTGGCTGGTATGCCCGGTTCCTAGGAGACATCTCCGAACTTAAGATCCCCCTGGTGCGATTACTCGGTAAGGATGTACCGTGGCACTGGGGGGGGAAGAACAAGCCACCGCGTTCGAAGCCATGAGACAAGCCCTTGCCACCACCCCCGTATTAGCCCGACCCGATTTCTCCAAACCCTTCACGATCCAGACCGATGCCAGCGACCATGCGATGGGGGCAGTTCTGACCCAAGAAATTGATGGTGAAGAACACCCCATCGTATTTTGTAGCAAAGTCCTGACCCCTGCCCAGAAGAAGTACAGCGTGACCGAACGAGAGTGCCTTGCGGTATTATGGGCTGCGAAGAAATTGCGCCCATATATCGAGGGTACCTCGTTCCGAGTGATAACCGACCACAGTAGTTTGCGCTGGCTACGGAACCTCCGAGATCCTGCTGGGCGTCTTGCCCGGTGGGCCCTGCAAATGCAAGACCTGGATATGGAGGTGATCCATAGGAAAGGAGCCCTGAATGTAGTCCCTGACGCCCTGTCCCGAATGTTCGAAGGAACCGAGGAAGCCCTAGCAGCCATTGGAGAATCCATAGATCCCTGGTACCGCGACCAATTGCAAAACGTCCATGATTTCCCGTCCAAATACCCCGATTGGAAGATTGAAGATAACAGGCTTTACCACCACCGCCCCCACCCGGTAGTAGACCCAGCCCTCGTTGACCTGAATGCCTGGAAGCTAGTCCTGCCCCATGATTCCCGTTTACGAGCCATGCAAGATGCCCACGACCACCCCCAGTCTGGGCACCTGGGAATTGACAAAACGTATCACCGAGTCACCCAGGATTTTGCATGGCCCGGGATTTTCCAGGATGTGGCTAAGTTCGTGCGTGGGTGCCAAACCTGTCAGATGAGTAAAACAGAGCAGGGAGCCCCTGCAGGCCTCATGCGCGAACGACCCACCGAAGGCCCCTGAACCGTGGTTGCAGCTGATGTGATGGGCCCCTTCCCACCCAGCAAAAGCCGCAACCGATACATCCTGGTTTTCCAAGACTTGTTCACGAAATTCGTAGAAGCCACCCCCCTGAGAACCTCCACCGGACCCGCAATAGTGCATGCCCTGGAAACCCTGATCTTTAACCGGTGGGGATGCCCCCGCTACCTCCTGACGGACAACGGTACCGAATTTGTGAACAAGCACATGACGTCCCACCTCGAACAATATGGAGTACGCCAAACTACCATCCCCCCATACCACGCCCAAGCCAACCCCGTAGAACGAGTCAACCGAACCCTGAAAACCATGATCATTTCGTACGTCGGTGACGATCACCAAAACTGGGACGTTCACCTCCCCGAATTATGTTTCGCCCTCAATACCGCCGTCCAAAGTTCCACCCACATGACCCCCGCATTCCTGAACTTCGGAAGGAACCCCAGACCCGCGAAAAGTATCCTTAACGAACTCCCAATCCCACCCGTCGAAGACCGTACCGATCCCGCGATCTGGAACGATCGAATGAAACGGTTACCCCTGCTCCACGACTGGGTCAGGAAGAACCTATCCGGTGCTGCGAGACGGCAGGCTCATTTTTATAACCGCGGAAGAGCCGACCGCGAGTTCCAGGTGGGCGACCTCGTCCGTCGGAAAAATCGGGTTTTGTCGTCCGCAGCACAAAACTTCGCCGCGAAACTAGCCCCAAAATACCGTGGACCCTACACCATTACCCGAAAAATTTCCCCCGTAGTGTACGAAATCCACCTCCCGTTGAAAAAGAAAAACCAGAAAGTTCACATCAAAGACTTAGTCCCGTACCGACCTCCCTACGACCTGACTGAGACAGAACCGACCGATGCACCCCCTGCTACACCCTCGACCCCAGCATGCTCCCCGAAAACTCCCCGTGTGTTAATTAGAACCCCGCCTTTACAGCAGAACCAGCAACGCCAGGATGGAGCGAAGGACGGTCCGACCGGGCCGGGGCGGAATCCGCACTACCTCAGCCCGGTGGGACGAGGTGGGGTACGACACTCTGTGGCCGCACCAGGCCCGGGAACGGTACGAGCGCGAGGCCGCTCAGCACGAGGCCGAGCAGCGAACACAGCACGAGGCCGCGCGGCAAACACTGTACTCCCCGACATCCCGAACCGTTACCCGCTCCGTTCCCGCCGAGATCCCAATTCCCCCGCAACCCTCAACCCAACCCTCCCCAAAACCACAACGCTCCCCGATCCCTGCTCCCACTAGCTCACTCACCCCACAAATCCCAGCACAACCCGAACCCGTCCCCCCGAAGGTACTCCCTACCCTACGTCGCCCCGACATCAACACCCTGACCCACCTCACCCACAAAACTCCTCCCACGACCCCGCACCCCCCGACACTCCCCGAACCTACCCCCAGCACCTCCCGCAAGACCCAACCCGAACCCCCGTTTCCCTCCCCAACCCCCACCACTCCGCGTCCCAGCCTGACGGAAGTTATCCGTCGCATCCAGGCCCGTTTCCCCGTTACCACTCCCGCAACCCCGACTACCACCAGCGCCAACAACCCCCCTCCCCCGAAACCTCACCCCATCCCCGCCCCAAAAAACTCCCGTCCTTCCAGATCCCCTTGCTTTATCTGCCAACAACCCGACCACCGCCCCGCCAAATGTGATCCCCGTCGGATTTCCCGTCCGATACCCCCCCTGATCCCGAAATCCACCCGCCCAGCTACCCCCACCCCTCACCCCAAACCCCCCATCCCCGCTTCCTCCCACACACCCCCACCCCTCATGTCCCTCACCATCCAACCCCGCCCACTGCCCCTCCCACCCGGAATCCCGTTCCTATGCTGGAGGTGCGGCAAACCCGGCCACCGCTCCTCCAGCTGCACCTTCCGTCACCCGTCCCGCTCCCGAACCCCCCCCCCCCCCCCCCCAACCCCTCCCCCCCACCCCTCATGACCCAACCAAGACCGACCTCCTTCCCGCCCTCCAACAATCCGTCGCGCGGCCACCACTACGGCCCACCGGACCCCACCCTGGAGGAGGACGACGACGATTGGGAGGACGAGCCACAACAAGAAATCGTTTGGGAGACGTGGTATACCCGCGCCACCCGACGCACAAATTTCTAACCCCTACATCTTCTTTTTTTTCTCCCCCCCCTCGTCACCCCTCGTTCGTTTTTTTTCTTTTTCTTTGTCCGCTCGTCGCGTCCGTTTTTTTTTTGTTGTTCCCCCGCCCCCCCTCGTCGAAAACCCTCCAACAAAGTTTGCATCTTCCTTTTACCCTGGTCCGAGACCAGAAAACGAAAAAAAGAAGAGGGCTGCAAGGGAGAACGCCGGCGCGGCACGACGAAAACCACTCTCAATTATTGTATTTTCCGTTTTCCTTATTAGTCATTGACGACACATTTATTTTCTTCTTTTTTCCCTTTAAGTTCTTTATTATCGTTTAAGTTGGCTGTGATTTATCTTTTAGTTCTATTGTTAAGTTGTAAGGGGGTTGCAAAGGGCACCCCCGCAACCCAGCCTGATTCATTAAATAATATTTACAGTTCACTGGATTAACCCAAGTTAATCACCATGTCACGAACCCGATCCCGATCCCCATTCCCGAGAACTCCCCCCCCCCCGAGTGATTGTGCGTATGCTCAGGTCGTGAAGAGACGAACCTTCGGCAAGTGGGGGGGAGTTGTGACGTGGCGGTCACAATTTTCCCCCCGATCCGGATTGAAGTCCCCGCTGCGTCCTCGGCACCTGAAACATTATAATAAATTATTAGGAAAAGCGAACATTTTGATATTAAATTAGGTAAATATTAGACCCTGATCCTCACCCCCCACACCCCTACCCCGGACCTTGCGAAATATAGAGCGATACTCCCCGTCAAGTCCCCGAAGCCATCGCCTCCGTCCTCTCGATCCCAACCCCTGAAGCAGCAACCTGAAAAATATACCATTAATTAATATTAACCCCCACACCCTTCCCAAATACACACCCTTACCCCCCAGCACTCCACATCCCTTAAATAATTCCCCATACTTACCCGCAATCCCTCAGTGGCGATGAATGGTCCGTCGTCCAACCAACGGAGCCCCTACCGTCGCACCCAAGGAGAAAGGAGTCCCTGGAGACGGTGCGGAAGACCTCAGGACATTGCAGAGGCCCTGGGGGGAATTTCCCTGAGCGGATCAGGAGCCCCGAGGCCTCTCGAAGCCGGTCCAGTTCCCACCGTCACAACATCCGGGGATAACCTCAAAATCCCCCCGAGGTTCCCCGGAAACAACTGAAAACCACAACACCCGGAAAAAAACCACGCACCACTGGCCACTTGTACACCCCCGCACTGCACGAGGACCCGGACAGCTCGACCACGACCACCCTCGCGACGGAAACCACCCCCAAAACCGCGAGGTGGTTCACTACAGGGGTCGAGCTGTCAAACACTGGAACCCGTAATACCCGCGGGCCGAGGGGAATACATCGAGTGTCCACAATAACCACCCGAGGGAGCCACCTTACGGACCCTCGGTGGAGGCCCGTCGGAGCGAGCCCCGACGCCAGTGGCGCGAACGAGCGCCCACACCCGGAACCCGACAAGATTCAAACCCACGACTCCGATTGGCTGCTGTGAGCCAATCAGCGACACCACCCGCAGCCCCAGCGACCCAACCGCGATCGACGGATCGATTCGCGCAGTCCCCGGTAGCAGCCAATCAGAGAGAAGAATTATCGGAGAAGAAGCAAGAAGACGACGACGGCCATTAATCGTTACTTCGATCCGAGATCCCGAGCGTAGTAGACGTACGAGCGAATTTCCAAAATTGTATAACCGTTTTTTTCGAGCGTTACCGCTACCCGTTTTTTTTGTTGGAGAGTTTGAGAGAGTGAAGAGGAAGAGTTGCAAGAGTGAAAAAGGCGAGGATAGGCGAAATAAAGACGAGAGGAGACGAGCGGAGAAAGGCGAGGATTTACGCGCAGCGATAACGAGACCAGGAGTCCGAGAATTTTCGAGAAAGAGAGAGAGAGAGAGTGAGAAAGGCCGTCGTAGGTCCACCGCGAAGTAAGTGTGTCTTTTTCCCATTTTTTTCGAACCCCCAAATTACCCGATTTTCCTTCCCGTGACCCCCCGAATTTATTGCTTTGTTCCGAATATAATTTTTGCCCCGTCATCGCGCGACGGAGAACACGCGGTCCCGTCGCGCCATTTTGTGCCCCGCGAGTTTTCGGCGGCCATTGCCGTGCGTGTGCGAGCAGTGGTGCTCCTCCGTGATCGATCGCAGATTAGTATTCTTTTTTACGACTTTTCCCCGAACAAATCTTTTGTTTTTTTTATTATTCAGTGTTTTCTTTTCTTTTGCGTTTTGGTGCCGAGGTATTATTTATAAGAGCCAGAGACAGTACCCCCACCCCCTGTGTGTGTCTCTCCCCGCCGACGGCTAGCCGAGCGTCGAGAGTTTTTTTGTGACATTATTTTCCGGTGCTATATTAATTCATTTGTTTTTTTTGTTTATTATTTTTACCACCGTGTTTCTTCCTTTTTTTTTTCTCGGTGTTGTTCCCGCCTGAGCAACTGGCGCCCAAAAAAATTCCCCTTTCATTTTCTTTCTTTGAGTTGATACCAGCGCCGGCAAGCCATCCCGTCTACCCCGCTTTCCCCCCCCCCCCCTCCCCCGTGTAATAGCTAGCATACCCCCGAGTACTATTTTGTTATTTACCATTTACTTTATCTTATTTTTTTTGTGGACTATTATATTTTATTATTTTATTATTTTCTCCTGGCGAAATATTATTTGGTTTTTTTTGTTCGGCAGCTATACTTTGCTTCAGCGTTTATCTTATTTTTCTTTGCGGACTATTATATTTTATTATTTTTATTTTTCCGGCGAATTATTATTTGGTTGTTGTTTTGGGTTGGTTAATTATCAAGGATTTATTGTATTGAACCCCGGAGAGGGGCAGTCATCAGATCTGCGGAACTCCCTTATTTCATTTTCTTCATTAAATACATTATTACTAAATTTTCTATTCCACCTTCGGCCTCTGATTTATTTTTTTTTGTCATTTATTTTATTTTTCTCCCTCCCTGCCATTTTCCCCACGCTCCCGATTAGTCGCAGATTACACTGTATATCGGGTGGGGTGAGGGGAAGGGGAGGTCTAAAAAATCTGAAAAAAAATTAGTAAATCGTAGGACCCTAAAGATACTAAAAAAAAATTATCGACCTGATCGGAGAATAGAAGGTTGTCAGCTGGCTGAGTTGGCGTGGCCTGCCCCATATATATGAGGCATTCCATGCGGTTTCGAACGGCCAAAAAGTTGTTCGCTCTCAAAAAGATTGAAATTTCGTCACATTGTTTAATTATATGAAAGAGAGTAGTGTACATTTTTTCAAAAATTTTGGATCGCATTTTTTTGAGTTTTTCAAAATTTCGAAATTTTCTAAGTACGTAAGTTCGTAAGTATATCTTGAAAGCGTACGATTAAGCAGAAAAATGTTTCAGACAAATAGTTGCATTTTTAAATAAGCTTCGTGAAAAATTTTTTTTCTCAATTTTTCGAGTCTGAAAAATGACCATTTTTATAAAAAATATGCGAAAATAATTTTTTTCGGTCAGTATGTCATTTTCGATTTATCTCAAAAAATTTCAGAACATACTCCGAAATGTGCACAATAGACACGTATTTTTTCATGATGGCTCGATTAGTTGTTCCAGAGCTATGCTTTATTTCATTAATAATATTTTTTGTTTTTTTTTTCAGAAAAATCGATTATTATTAAAAACTATTCTCTGCCAAATTTTTTTCACATTTTTTAGGTAATAAACGTCGATAAAAATAATAATTTTTTTGAGCTTAATCATAAATTATCGGTGAGGTATCCAAAGTTTACCTTGCGATACAAAGTGAAGTTCGTCGTCCAACATGAAAAATGTGATACAAAGTATCGTAAGCCACCCAATGTAACCATTGCTTCCAATGTCTTTTACTTCCTTCTGTTTGTCAACATATTCCCCCTTCCATGCCAAAATACTACCGTCGTTCTCAGCGTGTTTCGATTTATTCACACTAGCTTGGTAAGCCGAGTTGAGAAGCCATACGCTTCCTTTGAATTGTCTTGGAGGTTTCTGGAGTGCATTGTGTTAGAACGAACGACGGAGCAACGAGCTTGAGGGCGTGACGATAGCGATCAACAGATTTTGACTCCTCAAGATCTTCACGAATGGGCAGCTCAACCCGCGAATGTTCCTGCTATCACCGTTCTCTATTCATCTACTGATGGTTACAATTCGCAAAAAGCAATGTTGGAATCGCGATTTAAGCAAGTGAAAGATGTACCGAAGACCCAAAAATACCATTGCATTATCCCAGAACTGGTTGGGATTCTACAATGCCAAATATATTCGCTCGCCGCGGACTTCGTAACTCACCGAGTGTGGAAAACTAAATAACTAAAAACGATCTGTACATGCTTTACTTTTTCCCAGTTCTTATATTGTGATTGATGTTTAAAACAATAAGAAAAAAATATTATGTTAGGACAGAAAATTATTAATTTAATCATTGAATTTGTAGAACGAGTGATTATAGAGCGTAGCTCTCGAAAGAGTTCAGTAGAGTTCCATCTACGTAACCAAAGTTCGAGAGAAACAATTTGGGAGCGTATGTTTTTCGATAATAATCGATTTTTCTGAAAATATATATATGAGGCATTCCATGCGGTTTCGAACGGTCAAAAAGTTGTCCGCTCTCAAAAAGATTGAAATTTCGTAACATTGTTTAATTATATGAAAGAGAGTAGTGTACATTTTTTCAAAATTTTTGGATCGCAATTTTTTGAGTTTTTCAAAATTTCGAAATTTTCTAAGTACGTAAGTTAGTAAGTATATCTTGAAAGCGTACGATTAAGCAGAAAAATGTTTCAGACAAAAAAGTTGCATTTTTAAATAAGCTTCGTGAAAAATTTTTTTTCTCAATTTTTCGAGTCTGAAAAATGACCATTTTTATAAAAAATATGCGAAAATAATTTTTTTCGGTCAGTATGTCATTTTCGATTTATCTCAAAAAATTTCAGAAAATACTCCGAAATGTGCACAATAGACACGTATTTTTTCATGATGGCTCGATTAGTTGTTCCAGAGCTATGCTTTATTTCATTAATAATATTTTTTGTTTTTTTTCAGAAAAATCGATTATTATTAAAAACTATTCTCTGCCAAATTTTTTTCACATTTTTTAGGTAATAAACGTCGATAAAAATAATAATTTTTTTGAGCTTAATCATAAATTATCGGTGAGGTATCCAAAGTTTACCTTGCGATACAAAGTGAAGTTCGTCGTCCAACATGAAAAATGTGATACAAAGTATCGTAAGCCACCCAATGTAACCATTGCTTCCAATGTCTTTTACTTCCTTCTGTTTGTCAACATATTCCCCCTTCCATGCCAAAATACTACCGTCGTTCTCAGCGTGTTTCGATTTATTCACACTAGCTTGGTAAGCCGAGTTGAGAAGCCATACGCTTCCTTTGAATTGTCTTGGAGGTTTCTGGAGTGCATTGTGTTAGAACGAACGACGGAGCAACGAGCTTGAGGGCGTGACGATAGCGATCAACAGATTTTGACTCCTCAAGATCTTCACGAATGGGCAGCTCAACCCGCGAATGTTCCTGCTATCACCGTTCTCTATTCATCTACTGATGGTTACAATTCGCAAAAAGCAATGTTGGAATCGCGATTTAAGCAAGTGAAAGATGTACCGAAGACCCAAAAATACCATTGCATTATCCCAGAACTGGTTGGGATTCTACAATGCCAAATATATTCGCTCGCCGCGGACTTCGTAACTCACCGAGTGTGGAAAACTAAATAACTAAAAACGATCTGTACATGCTTTACTTTTTCCCAGTTCTTATATTGTGATTGATGTTTAAAACAATAAGAAAAAAATATTATGTTAGGACAGAAAATTATTAATTTAATCATTAAATTTTTAGAACGAGTGATTATAGAGCGTAGCTCTCGAAAGAGTTCAGTAGAGTTCCATCTACGTAACCAAAGTTTGAGAGAAACAATTTGGGAGCGTATGTTTTTCGATAATAATCGATTTTTCTGAAAATATATATATATGGGGTATTCCTGGGAATTTCGGCAACTTCGGACAGTTGGGTCAACATTTTTGCCCCCCAATTTTTTCCATTAATATGTGTTGAAAATAAAGAGACACGTATTTCGAGGTTTTTTATTTTGAGTCCCCACTTTTGAAATACGGTCAAATGAAGTTTTTGAAGTATTGACCATATTCGATCATTCAAATCGATATATCTCAGCAACGGTTAGTGATAACTCGGAAAACCACGGGTCTTTTTTTTTCGTTTTTAAACGCTCTATACAATGAAAACATTTACGATTATGTTGCACAGATTCAACAATTAGTTATAAACAATTCAAAATTAAAAATGAAATAAAACAAAAAACGCACTTTTAATTTTTAAAATGTATTTTTTTTTTAATTCTTTGAACAAAAACGAAAATTTAGCCACCTTAAACTTTTTGGGCCGACGCTTCGTTCGGGAGTTATAAATTTTTTTGTCACAAAAAACCCGTAAATTTACGTATTTTATTAGTAAAAATTGGCATAAACAAAAAGTACCCTTAATTATTGAAATTGATTTTTTTTTCAAATTCCTTGGACGAAAACAAAAATTTTAAGACTCGGCCGGACTTGGGCCGACGCTTCGTTCGAAAGTTATAGCTTTTTTTGTCATAAAAAACCGGTAAATATACGTATTTTATTAGTAAAAAATAGCATGAAGAAAAAGTACCCTTAATTATTAAAATATATTTTTTTCCAAATTCCTTAAACGAAAACAAAAATTTTAAGACTCGGCCGGACTTGGGCCGACGCTTCGTTCGAAAGTTATAGCTTCTTTTCTTAACAACCGGGTAAACATTTACGGGTTTTTTGTGACAAAAAAATCTATAACTCCCGAACGAAGCGTCGGCCCAAAAAGTTCAAGGTGGCTAAATTTTTGTTTTGGTTTAAGGAATTTAAAAAAAAATACACTTGAAAAATCAAGGGTACGTTTTTTGTTTTATTTCATTTTTAATTTTGAATTGTTAATAAATAATTGTTAAATTTGTGCAACATAATCGTAAATGTTTTCATTGTAAAGAGCGTTTAAAAACGAAAAAAAAGACCCGTGGTTTTTCGAGTTATCACTAACCGTTGCTGAGATATATCGATTTGAATGATCGAATGTGGTCAATACTTCAAAAACTTCATTTGACCGTATTTCAAAAGTGGGGGCTCAAAATAAAAAACGCCGAAATACGTGTCTCTTTATTTTCATATTAATGGAAAAAATTGGGGGGCAAAAATTTTGACCCAACTGTCCGAAGTCGCCGAAATTCCCAGGAATACCCCATATATATTATTAATAAAATAAAGTATATCTCTGGAACAACTTATCGAGCCATCATGAAAAAATACGTGTCTATTGTGCACATTCCGGAGTATTTTCTGAAATTTTTTGAGATGAATCGAAAATGACATACCGACCGAAAAAAATTATTTTCGTATATTTTTTATGAAAATGGTCATTTTTTAGACTCGAAAAATTCAGGGAAAGAAATGTTCACGACGCTTACGTAAAAATGCAACTTTTTTGTCTGAAACATTTTTTTGCTTAATCGTATGCTTTCAAGATATACTTACTTACTTACGTACTTAAAAAATTTCGAAATTTTGGAGAACTCAAAAAAACGCGATCCAAAAATTTTGAAAAAATGTAAACTACTCTCTTTCATATAATTAAACAATGTGACAAAGTTTCAATTTTTTTGAGAAAGGACAACTTTTTGACCGTTCGAAACCGCATGGAATGCCTCAAATAAACTATATATTGTAGGTATCGGAATTATTGTATTGTTTTCGGCTCGGTCAAGATCGCCAGGCGAACGATCGTTGCTGCGCAACGATCGCTAATCACCGATGTTCGATCACCGACACACGAAGATGATTTTACGGAAAAAATTCGAAGAAAAGGAATGGCAGACAGGCGAACCATTTAGTGACTATTATCATGACAAAATGATATTAGCAAATCGGGTACCTATAGGGGCCGAAGAAATCGTGGATTATCTTATCGATGGAATTTCGGATAGTAATCTACAAGATCAAGCACGAATTATGCGATTCAAGAGGGAGATTGAATTATTTGAAGCTTTCGAGAAGGTGACATTGCGTTCACGAAAAGCATTCGAACCCGAATCGAAGTGGAAGAAAAACGGAAAATCATCAAAGGATTCGAGAAATTGGACGTCATCAACGAAAGAGACTGGAAAGAAAAGTTCGACGCTGTCCAATGAGAGCGGAGCATCGCAACGTAAGGCAGTGACGTGTTTTAATTGCAGAGAGGTTGGACACTTCGCACCCGACTGCCCGAAACCGAAGAGAACAAGAGGCTCGTGCTTCAATTGTGGGTCAACAACTCACCAAAAGAAGGATTGCCCAAGCGAAGAGACGAACAGAAAACGAATTTTAGGGAATACGACGAATATGATCGAACCAATAAACGTCAGCGATCCATACTACGTTCAGCTTAACTTCTCAGTTCAGGATGCGGGAGGTAGGGATCGCATTTCCCATGTAGGAAACGCCCAGACTGAATAGCCGGCCGAGCCTTGGCCAGTGCTTGGGTCACGACACTCGGCCGATTATACGTAATCAGTGCTGGGCCGTTAATGGTTGAGTCTCAAAAGCCGTACCTCCCCGAGGACTTACGGTTGCCAATACTGGTGCAATACTGGGCCATTTCCATGTAGCCAGTACCGAGACTTACAACATTTCCGAGAATTGGCCAGTACTTGGCTCCCGATAATCGGTCAAGTATAGGTAACCAGTACAGAGCTAATACTGGGTAAGTCCTGAAACCCGTATCTCTTCAAGGATGTACGGTTGCTGTTACTGACCCAATACATATATGTCGACGCGACGATATCGTTAAGAATTTTCTCGATCGTGCAAGTGGCGAGTATAGCGACCGATGATGCACCGCGTATGTATAGCCCGTAACTATTTACCCTTAATTTGTCATTTAATTGATTCAAATAAAATAATTTTAATATTAAATAATGAACAATATTTTTCGAAAAAATTTTGGAAAACGAAATATTCAGCAGTAATAAAAAAAAATAACAGAATAAACAGTGTTTACAAAAAAGAATACAATACTTATAGAAAAACGTGTTAAAAGATATTTTTAGAAAATCATAGTAAACCGTGTCGAAAATAATTCGAACATAATAATCGGAAAAACGTGTGGAGAAGTAATTTTAAAAAGTTATTAAAAAATGACTTTCAAAAAATGAACTAAATAAAACCGTTCTATTAATTAAAAAAAGTAAAGGTTCACCGTTTTTTGTGAAAAATTGTAATTCAACGCCAATAGAAAATTGCGGACGCAAACCGTTAATCGGCTATCTGTGACTCGAATCGAGCAACAAAATAAAAATAAAAAACGACGTTTCGCTTGTTTGGTCTCCGCCATAACGCCAAGAAAAACATCGCGCTCGCTAAGGTGCGAAAAAGAACGAGAAAAACATATCGCACATCGCCCTACGCGTAAGCGCCCGTTCTCTCTCCAATTCGTTCTCTCTCACGGACTCATGGCGGCTCGCGTGGTAACGAGTTGCAGCTACAATGTTCGGCGTAGCTACGACCACCGCCCGCCCCCTGCCTCAAAGACTTTCTCGGCGTTCGCGAAGCCAGCATGTAAATAAATAAAAATTCGTTTTTTGTTAACGCTTTTGGACGGTACCGTTTGAAAAATATACGGAAAAAAGAGGACTGCCCCTTTTAATTCCGCAACTGCTGGGCTTAAAATAGAAAAAACAAATTGGTCCATCCTGACGACTTGCTCGAAGATCACCGGAACATTATAACGAAAGTGTTATAGATTTCTAGAAATCAGGATTTCTAGAATAATTCTAGGTGTTATAGATTTCTAGAAATCAATCCTACAAATTTATTCTTCCGTTCCAATCTATCCGCTTGCCCTATCTTTTTTCGACTCTGTTGTGCTCTCGCTGTCTCTCTCTCACTCGCGCTCACTGCGGTTGCTCGACCCCACTCTACCCACGGGCCGTGCGTAGCGCGAGCCACGACGCCAGACACACACACACATACGCGCGCAGGGATGTACACACACACGCACGGACGCACTCGGCGCGACGGAGGGGGGGGGCACAGGCACGCACGGACCCACACCCGCACACGCGCGCACACTCGATACGTAACCCAACGGTCAAACCCCTTTATTCCATGATACCTCTGATGAGTTGATAATTCTCGTAACTGCTATCTCAGATGTACCTAATAGGAAAGAAAAGTAAAGCTTTTTCATATAGTCAGAATGGTGTAGTGGTTAAAGCGTTAGGTAGTTAGGTAGTTGCGTAGCTTAGGTAGGTAGGTAGTCCCGTCGGTCGCAGGATCAAACCCCGTAGCTGCCACTCCGCGATAAACAAAGAAAATTTCTCAACGATTTTTTTTTTTTTATACATTTGTCGAATAATTCATTAAATATCACCGTATAAAGTCTTGACGCAAAAATGTTTACCCTGATAAAAATAATTAATTTTTATATTAATTACTTTGCGGTAGACGCGTAGTAGCGGCTATAGCAATGGGTCAAGACCGACCGCCATCGCTGGAGCAAGACCGACTGCCAGTGTTGGTCCGAAGTCATCATCCCAGCAATTCTCCAATGCTGGACCGACGAAGGTTGTCAGTATTGCACCAGCATTGGAGTGTGCGTTGCCATCAAAGGCCCAGCACTCGCCCGAGTTTCGAACCCTACATGGGTTATTCAGTAAGCGCAGTAGTCGATTCCGGATCGCCGGTAAGTCTGATAAGGGACGAATATGTACCGATGAATTTACGCGAGCCTGCACCGCTTAATAGTGACAGTTTTCGCGGAATTAATAAAACAGCTATTAAAGTATTGGGCACATTCACAAAAGTCGTCGAAATCGATGAAATCGAGATAAAAATACGTTTCTTGATAGTCCCGAAGGAAACGATGTCATACATAGCGTTGCTAGGACGAGATTTTTCTAGAAATCCGTTGATAAAAATCGAGTTAGGAGAAAACATAAATATCGCGAGGAAAGAAAATTTACCAGAAGAAGTAGATAGTACTACACTAATGATGATTGATTGCGTCGAAACATCCGGTAAAATCAATGAGGAATTGAATATCAATCCACAAATCGGATTTGAAATATCCGAGAATGTGCGAAAATTATACGAAAATGAATATGTTTCGGAACGAGGTTTAGACGACAAGGAACCTGAACCAGAAATGATAATAACGCTAAAAAATGAGCAGCCAATCACTTTCAGACCGAGACGTTTAGCTTTTTCTGACGGAGAGAAATTAAAAATAATGATCGATGATTTGTTGAACGACGGTACGATAAGGCCAAGTAAGTCGCCATACGCTAGTCCAATCGTGCTTGTGCGAAAGAAAAATGGTGAGGTTAGACTATGCGTTGATTACCGTGAATTGAACAAAATTACGGTAAAGGATAATTTTCCAGCACCGCTTATTGATGATCATCTCGATCGTTTGAAGAACAAAAAATATTTTACCAGTCTCGATTTAAAGAATGGGTTTCATCACGTCAAGATGTCCGAGTGCTCGATAAAGTATACAGCTTTTGTGACACCGTTTGGTCAATTCGAGTATCAGCGTATGCTCTTCGGGTTGACAAATGCGCCGCGTGTGTTTCAGAGGTTCGTTAACGGAGTTTTCGAGAGACTGATTCGCGAAAACAAGGTTTTGCTCTACCTTGATATTTTGATAGCCATTGAGAGTATCGATGAGCACCTGAAAATTCTTAAAGAAGTGTTCGAAATGGCTAGAAAACATCAATTAAAATTTCGCTTAGACAAATGTTTCTTCGTACGGACAGAGATCAAGTACTTAGGGTATTTGATAAGCGAGAACGGTATCCGACCGAGTAAAGAAAATGTAGAGTCCGTGGTAAATTATCCGATTCCGCGAAATACGAAGGACGTACATCGTTTCGTATCTTTGGCAAGCTATTTCAGACGATTTATACCGAATTTTTCGGTGGTAGCGAAACCATTATATGACTTGATAAAAAAAGACGTACCATTTAAATTCGAAACGGGAGAGATCGAAGTTTTTGAAAAGTTGGAGTGAGCTTTATCGTGTGAGCCAATACTGACGATCTATTCCCCAAACCTCGAAACCGAGCTGCATTGTGATGCTAGCGCAAACGGTTATGGAGCGATACTACTCCAAAAACAAAAAGACAACATATTTAGACCGGTGTTTTATTTTAGCAAACGAACGACACTGACAGAGGCAAGGTATCACAGTTTTGAACTCGAGTGTCTCGCTGCGGTATATGCGATAAAACGTTTTCACATTTACCTCGCCGGGATAAAATTCAAGATCGTTACAGATTGCGACAGTTTCCGACTAACGTTGAGTAAAAAAACAGTCAACCCTCGAATATCTCGCTGGGCGTTGTTTTTGGAAAATTACGATTACGAGATTGTCCATAGACCCGGTTCACGAATGGGACACGTCGATGCGTTGTCGCGGTGTCATAATATTCTTATTTTGGAGGCAAATTCATTTGAGCAAACGTTGTCGATACAGCAAGATCGAGATGAAGAGATCCGGAAGATCCGTGATAGACTCGAGATTGCGGAAGATAAATTTTTCGAGATTCGAGATGGACTTGTTTATCGTAAAGATCAGGATAAGAAGCTGCTATTTTACGTACCACTGTCTATGGAAAATAACGTAATTCGTACGTGTCACGACGACATTGGACATGTTGGAATCGATAAAGTTGTAGGACGTATCACAAAGGTGTACTGGTTTCCACGACTCAAGGAGAAGGTGAAATTTTACATTTCGAATTGCTTGCGGTGCATTGAATTTTCTTCATTGAGCGGCAAAACGGAAGGGGAATTGCATAGCATTCCGAAAGATAAACTACCGTTCCAGACGATCCATGTGGATCATTGTGGTCCTCTGGAAAAAACTGGACGTGGTTACCGACATGTTTTATCGATTGTAGATGCCTTCACGAAATTTATTAAGTTCTATCCATGTAAGTCGACAACTTCGGGCGAAACGATAAAGCATTTACGAAGCTATTTCGAGGCGTACAGTAAACCTAAGCGAATCATTACTGATCGTGGAACGGCTTTTACATCAGAAGAATTTAGAAAATTCGTCGACAGCGAATCAATTAAGCACGTACGGGTAGCTGTCAGTACGCCACGTGCAAATGGTCAAGTAGAAAGATTCAATCGAGTAATCATTCCGATGATCTCGAAACTTTGCGAGGATCCGAGCAAATGGGATCAGACATTAAATAAAGTCGAATTCGCGATCAATAATACTATTTGCCGGTCGACTGGGACGACTCCCAGTAAATTATTGTTCGGAGTTGATCAAATCAATGAAATACATGATAATCTTCGATTGATTCTTGAATCATATTCAAATGATGAGTGTGATATCGTTTCTGTAAGAGAAGTCGCTTCCGAGAAAATACGTAAAAATCAGGAAGCGAACGAACGATATTATAATCAGAAACATAAGACACCGACACGATATAGCGAAGGAGACTTTGTGATGATTCGGAACGTCGATACGTCTATTGGTCGTAATAAGAAATTAATTCCGAAATTTGAAGGACCATATGTTGTGAAGAAAGTATTAGATTCCGATCGCTATATCGTAACTGACATCGAAGGGTTCCAGCTGACGCAATTACCGTATAACAATGTAATAGCTGTTGATCAACTAAAACCATACCTTCGCAAGTAATGTAAGTTAAGAAAAAATCATGTGAAGTGGGCGTTTCTTGTAATTTCAAATTGTTAATTATACTTATGTTTTTTGTTTGCGTTTCATGTCCGAGACGTACATGTGTCAGGTTTGGCCGACTGTAGGTATCGGAATTATTGTATTGTTTTCGGCTCGGTCAAGATCGCCAAGCGAACGATCGTTGCTGCGCAACGATCGCTAATCACCATCGTTAAAAAAACAATGACCAGAGAGAAAATAACAGTCGGTCAGAGGACTCGGATAAGTTCGGACGTGTGTATCAATTTCGTGTATCGATCGTCTTTAATGAAATTCATTTTGATTTATAATAAAGATCGAACGAATGGTGTTTCATTTCATTGGTGACTTGAAGTAAACGGGGATAAGTAAGCCTACAATATAAACTATATATAAACTATATATAAACTATATATAAACTATACATAAACTATATATGAATTATATATAGACTATATATAAAATATATATAAACTATATATGACCGATATATAAACTATATATGAACTATATATAAGATATACATAAACTATATATAATCTATAAATAAACCAAATATAAACTATATATGGATAGAATTTACGGTATTTCATAGTCATCAGTGATAAATTATATATATTCATTGTCTGTGCGATAAGAATAAATGACATCGTCGTACCAACGATGGTTGCTCCGCTGTGTATTTCCGTTCCGGAAATTCGTCTTCTTTGGCCCCAACAATGGCAGTTTCAACAACGATGTTACGACGATCGACGACGATGATGCGACGATTTTTCTGCATCTTTTCTTTCCACGGGAAATTCAATTCCTTCGTACTTTCGATAATTCGTTTAGTCTCCGATACGGCAAAACGATAGACTCTGCGACGTTTTCCATCGAAGGCAATTTAAAGACCCGTCAAAAAAGCGTCAGCAGAAAGACGCGGCGATAAATAAAAATAAATATCTCATTGAAGAGTTATTGTTTTTAGACCAACGATTTAATCTAGTTCCAGTACTTTCCTTGCCACAAAAGAAAGAAAAGCATCTCCAGGCTTCTCGTATTGGAGAAAAAAAAATTACGGGTCATCCCTCGAAGGACTCTTTGCACATTGAAATAACCAAATTATTAAAAACATCCAACAATCATTGTGCAATTAAAGACTAAATCGACGATATGTTCCATCGATGTTCAATTATTATACAGAATCGAACGTACGAAATTATTGTTGCGAACTAGAAAATAATTTGTTATTTAATCTTATCGTGTCTCGGGATTCCAACAGCTTGCAACGCATGCTTTGCATAATCAGCTGACCTGCTACGTCGGGCCAGTTTTGTTTGGCCGCCACAGCTTGTACGTACTCTAAAAAACAGACATAAATTGATACACATGAATTATCAGTAAATAGCTTGTAATATTGATAGCATCGAATAACCTATTCGTACCAATCAAAACCGTCTTTGCCTTTTGGTGAAGACCCATTCGAGTGGCATCGGAGTCTCCCGCCCGCCCTCTCGCCTGTTTTCCGCACAAGCTGCACTCTTTCAACGCTTCACCCGTAAAAATTGCTCCCATGAGCTGTCTCGCCATTTGTTTTTGGCCTTTGGCAATTTGGTTAATCCGTGTTAATTCGATTTTTTCGACGAAAATTCCCGAATCCGTCACGAGTTCGACGATCTTAGGAAGAATATTGATTATGTCCCCATACGCACTCTTAGTTGTAAAAAAAATTTGATAAAAATAAAAATTGAGCCACAGGAGCAACGTCCGAATTCACCTTGCCCTCAACTCCTTGCGTATAACGCAATGTCCAAACACCGGCATCGTCTTTGGGCTCCGATTCCCCCGCAAACAGATTCCGTTGATGACACGACGGCGGAGACGATAATGGTTGTGAAACCTGAGTATTTTTTGAGGTCGAAGGCAAGTCGATCATTTCTCTTGCCGGCGATTTGCGATTTATGTCGTCGCTTCGATTTTCGTCGTTCGAATCCGACGATGGTGATGTCGGTCGTAAATTTATGTCGTCTCGAATGCACACAGGAGAGCATCGCCGTAGTATGATAGCTGTGTACATGGATCTGAGCATTAGATTTCGATTCTACACGTAATTCAGTCAGTGCTCGTAACGAAATTCGTAACAGATTTACGATACCGTTTTTATCGAAGCCTGTCTTCAGCAATCCATCGATTGTACTCAAAGCTTGGATTAGCGTTGCATGCAGCTCTTTCAGGACTCGACGATCGATTAGAACCTCTCCGTCTACATCTTGCCTGTTTTCGCTTGTTCCAACATTTTTCACAACCGCAACTTCTTCGTCCGTAGTTCTTTCATGATTTGGGATATTGAGTTGTTTAAAAATCGATCTCGCCATATCCGTGTCTGCTTTTTTCTTCATCGACAACTGTTTAAATCTCAAATTCAGTAAACTCGCCAGGATTTCATAAATATACTATTGAGAAAGTTCATCGATTTTAGATCGTAAACATTGACGCAGAATTATACATACCAAATGGGAGCTTTTAGGCGTAGCACTTTCGTTCGTTTTGCATTTTTTCGATTTCGATGGCGATTGGTCGCAATCACGTCGATGCGTTTTACTTTTTTGTTTACTCCTTCGTTCACTTTTTTCATTTTCTATCTCTGCACAACCACTTCTATTATCTCGCTTCCTTGCATGCTCATCCGGTCGATCTTGCTTTTCTTCATGAGTCTTTTTTTTTTTTTAAACTTTATTTTCTTTATTTTTTTCCTCTACTGTTTTACTTTTTCCAGCTCGGTTTCCCGTACATTGTTTTCTTTGCTTCTGACGATTTGTTTTTAATTCGGCCTCCATTTCTTGAATCTTCTTTTTTTTTACGATCTGGAGTATTCCTTCCTTGGCTGTAAAAGCAACTGTAGTCAGGCGACTTCCAACAGTTGGGCCAGCATTTTTGCCCCACGACTTCTCACATTGATTTATTTTTCTGTTGGCCTTACTGATAGTTAAAGTAACATTAAATTAACACTTATGAATATTAATTATCTACCTTCAATAAGAATAGAAGTCAAATTCGACGATATTGGCGTCTGGTTGACTGACGTTTTGTCGTTGACTGTACAACGGAAATAATCATCTTCACGCGCTACAACGAGCAACACCACTAGATCTATATGGTGTGTTCCACGGCTAATTGCACGGGGGAAACCGGTCGGTCTTCGATTCGGATAAAGAAATTTTCCCTTAAAGTGCATGATAAAAACAGCATATGATAATTTTTTCACATTTTTTCCGTAATTTTTTTTCCAGTTATGAATGTCTGAAAATTCGATCAAAAAAAAATTCAAATGCAAATATCTCCTAAACGAAACTCAATTGCACGCGTGTCAAAATTTGCGTTTCGAACTGCGCTTTTAGAAATTGTTAAAAAAAATTATTTATTTAAAAAAAAAAATGTTCACGTTTTAAAAATTAAAATTGACTTTTTGAAAAACCCCATTTTTGATTTCTTTTAGAAAAGTTTCCCAAATTCCGTATCCAATTGCGAAAATTTTGAGCCCTTAGTGAGAATGGGCAATTGATATCTACTATTTTTCCGTGAATTTTGAAGTTCATTAAAATTGGGAAACATGCACGTATCTCGAGACCGAAATATTTTCAATTGGATCGTAAGCACGTTACAATGTGCTTTTTGAACTGCTCTTTCAGAAAAAAGAATTGTGAAAAAAAATCAAATACATTTTAATCAGTTTTGTCACGTTTTCATTACTAAAATTTATTGTTGTGCCCCGCAATTTTCAAGTATATTTTTGTCATTATAGATTTATATAAACAATAAATTCTCGAAACAATTATACGTTTCTCACGATAATTGTTTCTCACGATCGAACATCGCTGACTCTAAGTCGGGCGATAAAATTATAAGAATAAATTAACACGACGCGAAGCAACGGAAATACCGATTTCCGTTACTACGATAGAACTCATTCCGAGAAACCGTACCATGGGAACGCTGAATAAGAACCACGCGACTGGCTGGGAACAGCCAGACAACACAAAACTGCAAAATCAGCTTTTCGACGACGAGCCTCGAAGAACCGAAAGCTCGCCATCGAAAAGTCAGTCTTGAACGAAAGATCAAGTCGAACGGTCCTCTGATCATCAGACTCCCGTGCCGCGATAGAATTTCCTCGTCGATACTTTGTAAAAAACGCGAATAGAATCTAATAGAAACCCGCGGCGCGGTAAGCGTGATACGTCGCACCGCGATAATAAAGTGTTAGTCCGAGTCATCGAGAATAACATCTGCTGTGTAAAAACCCAAAAACCATAATAAATTCAAAGCGTGTCTGTATTTTATGAGTTAATACTTATTTGTGGCAAGAGATCCCGACTTATCCCTCCTGACCCGTAATCTGAAGATTCGAGGAGACACGGGTCATCCGGGGGACACAACATTATCTTTAGAAATAAAACCCCGCGTAAAAAAAAAATCTCAAATTCCTTGTCTCATTGCGCAGGTGTTGAGCCTCTGGTGAGAATCAAATAATATCCACTCTTGGGATTTTCAAGGGTGAGCGCGGTGTTGTCAGAATGAGTCGTAGACGAGCGCGCGCAACGCGCGTCGCAAAGTTGAGTACTGAGAACATCGCGCTCACCCTTGAAAGTCCCAATAGTGAATATTATTTTCCGACTCTCACCAGAGGCTCAACATCTGCGCAATGAGAGAAGGAATTTGATATTTTTTTTTATGCGGGGTTTTTGATTTCCAAAAATAAATTTTAGTAATGAAAACGTGACAAAACTGATTAAAATGTATTTGAATTTTTTTTACAATTCTTTTTCCTGAAAGAGCAGTTTAAAAAGCACATTGTAATCTGCTTACGATCCAATTGAAAATATTTCGTTCTGGAGATACGTGCACGTTTCCCAATTTTAATGAACTTCCAAATTCACGGAAAAATAGTAGATATCAGTTGCCCATTTTCACTAAGGACTTAAAATTTTTGCAATTGGATACGGAATTTGGGAAATTTTTTTTTAAAAATCAAAAATGGGGTTTTCTCAAAAAGTCAATTTTAATTTTTAAAACGTGAAAATTTTTTTTTTTAAGGAGGCTCCGTCGCTAACGTCTCAACAACAGAAAAAAATAATTTTTACGTATATCATAGATAATGTACCCATATTCATGTATGCAAAGTTTCAGATAGGGTTAACGACTATATAAGAGAAATAAAAATAGTTAAACTTGGGATTTTTAACACAGGGCTTATGGAAGAGGCACCCCCAAAAGACTTGTATCAAGTGATATTTTTGCACTCAGACAACAGATATTGATGGAAAACTACAGTAACGTTGATTAGGTCATGAAGATTCCAAATATAATGAAAAAGTTGTAGGTCATCGACTTATGTAAAAAGATATTTCATGTTAAAGTGTCGAAATATTTGAAACTGCAATGGGTTTTGCGAACGTGTGAAGATATGGCAGCGTCGTAGGAATCATGTGTTCGTTTGTTTTGTGCTGGCTCGGGCCACCGCTTTGCGGCAGCGCTGACCTTAACCTCACGGGCAGGGACTGCGATCTGTACGATTTGCTGCCGTTTTTTGCCTAAATGACGTCTCGCCGACTTTCGCAGCTGGCCGTCGCCCGTACAGACGTGCAACCACTGATGAGAGACATGAGCGGCTGCTAGAAGCGAGCGGTCATCAAGCATACGGAGGAGATGCTGAGAGATTTCGACTGGTAGATCGCTGATAAAGTCGACCGTTTTATCCTCAGCGAAAAACTTGACGCCAATAGCGGTAAGCATGCTTCTGAAGAACTCCATATCGAAGTAGAGTTCGCTGACGATAGCCAAGAACTGGTAATATCGGTCGGCGTAGCTGTTTTTATATAGCAACTGGATCGTTCCAGATGATTGCACCGTCGAATCAGAAGCCTAATTTCTCGACCGTGACCAATAGACATCAAATCACCTTTCAAATGTCGAGCACCTCCTCGTAACTTCTGCGATTTCGAGAAATATTGTGCTTCAGAAGAGAAAATGTATCGAAATCCATAAAAGACTCCTGATGAGTTCTGCGTGTGTCACAAAAACGGAGTTTCGCACAGTATTCCAACAATATGTCAAATAGAACTAATTGTCAACGTCAATGATTGACATCCTTGTCAGTGCGTTCGGCGGTAGCCATTGCATACGTGGATCTAAAATCATCATCACAACATGACAAGTACAATAAATATTATCAGCAAATAAAAATCACAATAGCCGCGTTTTGCGTGAGTCGTTAAGAACAAATATCTTCATTGTTAGATCATCCCAACAACATGTCAACTAAAGTTAATATTCTTCAATCCCAATAAATGCAAGTCATTCATCGAAGTTTAATTATACTTCTTGTCGTTTGGATAGCCCGTGAACTTTTTCGTGATTCGTCGGAATAAAGAATATTCCGAGTTATCCGAACGGAAGGCATAACGAAGCTGCAAGTTGGAAAACTTCCCATAGTATATGGGCGCCGAGTTTCCTGAATTGTCTTGCTTGTATGTACAGCATGCAAAAGAGGCTGATTCTTAACCTTACGGGCAGAGACTGCGATCTGTTCGAATTGCTGCCGTTTTTTGCCTAAATGATGTCTCGCCGACTTTCGCAGCTGGCCGTCGCCCGTACAGACGTGCAACCACTGATGAGAGACATAAGCGGCTGCTAGAAGCGAGCGGTCATCGAGCATACGAAGGAGATGCTGAGAGATTTCGACTGGTAGATCGCTGATAAAGTCGACCTTTTTATCCTCAGCGAAAAACTTGACGCCAATAGCGGAAAGCATGTTTCTGAAGAACTCCATATCGAAGTAGCGTTCACTGACGATAGTCAAGAACTGGTAATGTCGGTCGGCGTAGCTGTTTTTATATAGCAACGGGATCGTTCTAGATGATTGCACCGTCGAATCAGAAGCCTACCTTCTCGACCGTGACCAATAGACATCAAATCACCTTCCAAATGTCGATCACCTCCTCGTAGCTTCTGCGATTTCAAAAAATATTGTGCTTCAGAAGAGAAAATGTATCGAAATCCATAAAAGACTCCTGGCGATTTCTGCTTGTGTCACAAAAACGGAGTTTCGCACATTATTCCAACAATATGTCAAATAGAACTAATTGTCAACGTCAATGATTGACATCCTTGTCAGTGCGTTCGGCGGTAGTCATTGCATACGTGGATCTAAAACCATCATCGAGACGTGACAAGTACAAAAATATCATCAGCCAATAGAAATCACAATAGCCGCGTTTTGCGTGAGTCGTTAAGAACAAATATCTTCATTGTTAGATCATCCCAACAACATGTCAACTAGAGTTAATATTCTTCAATCCCAATAAATGCAAGTCATTCATCGAAGTTTAATTATACTTCTTGTCGTTTGGATAGCCCGTGAACTTTTTCGTGATTCATCGGGATAAATAATATTCCGAGTTATTCGAACGGAAGGCATAACGAAGCTGCGAGGTGCAAAACTTCCTAAAGTATATGGGCGCCGAGTTTTCTGAATTGTCTTGCTTGTATGTACATCATGCAAAAGAGGCTGATTCTCAACCTTACGGGCAGGGACTGCGATTTGTTCGATTTGCTGCCGTTTTTTGCCTAAATGATGTCTCGCCGACTTTCGCAACTGGCCGTCGCCCGTACAGACGTGCGACCACTGATGAGAGACATGAGCGGCTGCTAAAAGCAAGCGGTCATCGAGCATACAAAGGAGATGCTGAGAGATTTCGACTGGTAGATCGCTGATAAAGTCGACCTTTTTATCCTCAGCGAAAAACATGACGCCAATAGCGGAAAGCATGTTTCTGAAGAACTCCATATCGAAGTAGCGTTCACTGACGATAGTCAAGAACTGGTAATGTCGGTCGGCGTAGCTGTTTTTATATAGCAACGGGATCGTTCTAGATGATTGCACCGTCGAATCAGAAGCCTACCTTCTCGACCGTGACCAATAGACATCAAATCACCTTTCAAATGTCGATCACCTCCTCGTAGCTTCTGCGATTTCGAAAAATATTGTGCTTCAGAAGAGAAAATGTATCGACATCCATGAAAGACTCCTGACGATTTCTGCTCGTGTCACAAAAACGGAGTTTCGCACATTATTCCAACAATATGTCAAATAGAACTAATTGTCAACGTCAATGATTGACATCCTTGTCAGTGCGTTCGGCGGTAGTCATTGCATACGTGGATCTAAAATCATCATCACAACATGACAAGTACAAAAATATCATCAGCCAATAGAAATCACAATAGCCGCGTTTTGCGTGAGTCGTTAAGAACTCATATTCATTGTTAGATCATCCCAACAACATGTCAACTAGAGTTAATATTCTTCAATTCCAATCAATGCAAGTCATTCATCGAAGTTTAATTATACTTCTTGTCGGTTGGATAGCCCGTGAACTTTTTCGTGATTCGTCGGAATAAAGAATATTCCGAGTTATCCGAACGGAAGGCATAACGAAGCTGCGAGTTGCAAAACTTCCCATAGTATATGGGCGCCGAGTTTTCTGAATTGTCTTGCTCGTATTTACAGCATGCGGAAGAGGCTGATTCTCAACCTTACGGGCAGGGACTGCGATCTGTTCGATTCGCTGTCGTTTTTTGTTTAAATGATGTCTCGCCGACTTTCGCAGCTGGCCGTCGCCTGTACATACGTGCAACCACTGATAAGAGACATGAGCGGCTGCTAGAAGCGAGCGGTCATCGAGCATACGAAGGAGATGCTGAGAGATGTCGACTGGTAGATCGCTGATAAAGTCGACCTTTTTATCCTTAGCGAAAAATTTGACGCCAATAGCGGAAAGCATGTTTCTGAAGAACTCCATATCGAAGTAGCGTTTACTGACGATAGCCAAGAACTGGTAATATCGGTCGGCGTAGCTGTTTTTATATAGCAACTGGATCGTTCCAGATGATTGCACCGTCGAATCAGAAGCCTAATTTCTCGACCGTGACCAATAGACATCAAATCACCTTTCAAATGTCGAGCACCTCCTCGTAACTTCTGCGATTTCGAGAAATATTGTGCTTCAGAAGAGAAAATGTATCGAAATCCATAAAAGACTCCTGATGAGTTCTGCGTGTGTCACAAAAACGGAGTTTCGCACATTATTCCAACAATATGTCAAATAGAACTAATGGTCAACGTCAATGATTGACATCCTTGTCAGTGCGTTCGGGGGTCGCCATTGCATACGTGGATCTAAAATCATCATCACAACATGACAAGTACAATAAATATCATCAGCAAATAAGAATCACAATAGCCGCGTTTTGCGTGAGTCGTTAAGAACTCATCTTCATTGTTAGATCATCCCAACAACATGTCAACTAAAGTATTCTTCAATCCCAATTAATGCAAGTCATTCATCAAAGTTTAATTATACTTCTTGTCGTGTTTGTATAGCCCGTGAACTTTTTCGTGATTCGTCGGAATAAAGAATATTCCGAGTTATCCGAACGGAAGGCATAACGAAGCTGCGAGTTGGAAAACTTCCCATAGTATATGGGCGCCCAGTTTTCTGAATTGTCTTGCTTGTATGTACAGCATGCAAAAGAGGCTGATTCTTAACCTTACTGGCAGGGACTGCGATCTGTTCGATTTGCTGCCGTTTTTTGCCTAAATGAAGTCTCGCCGACTTTCGCAGCTGGCCGTCGCCTGTACACACGTGCAACCACTGATGAGAGACATGAGCGGCTGCTAGAAGCGAGCGGTCATCAAGCATACGAAGGAGATGCTGAGAGATTTCGACTGGTAGATCGCCGATAAAGTCGACCTTTTTATCCTCAGCGAAAAATTTGAAGCCAATAGCGGAAAGCATGTTTCTGAAAAGATCCATATCGAAGTAGCGTTCACTGACGATAGCCAAGAAATGGTAATGTCGGTCGGCGTAGCTGCCTTTCTATAGCAACTGGATCGTTCCAGATGATTGCACCGTCGAATCACACGCCTACCTTCTCGACCGTGACCAATAGACATCAAATCACCTTTCAAATGTCGAGCACCTCCTCGTAACTTCAGCGATTTTCAAAAATATTGTGCTTCAGAAGAGAAAATGTATCGAAATCCATGAAAGACTCCTGACGAGTTCTGCTTGTGTCACAAAAACGGAGTTTCGCACATTATTCCAACAATATGTCAAATAGAACTAATTGTCAACGTCAATGATTGACATCCTTGTCAGTGCGATCGGCGGTAGTCATTGCATACGTGGATCTAAAATCATCATCACAACATGACGAGTTCAAAAATATCATCAGCCAATAGAAATCACAATAGTCGCGTTTTGCGTGAGTCGTTAAGAACAAATATCTTCATTGTTAGATCATCCCAACAACATGTCAACTAAAGTTAATATTCTTCAATCCCAATAAATGCAAGTCATTCATCGAAGTTTAATTATACTTCTTGTCGTTTGGATAGCCCGTGAACTTTTTCGTGATTCGTCGGGATAAAGAATATCCCAAGTTATTCGAACGGAAGGCATAACGAAGCTGCGAGGTGCAAAACTTCCCATAGTATATGGGCGCCGAGTTTTCTGAATTGTCTTGCTCGTATTTACAGCATGCGAAAGGGGCTGATTCTCAACCTTACGGGCAGGGACTGCGATCTGTTCAATTTGCTGCCGTTTTTTGCCTAAATGATGTCTCGCCGACTTTCGCAGCTGGCCGTCGCCCGTACAGACGTGCAACCACTGATGAGAGACATGAGCGGCTGCTAGAAGCGAGCGGTCATCAAGCATACGGAGGAGATGCTGAAAGATTTCGACTGGTAAATCGCTGATAAAGTCGACCGTTTTATCCTCAGCGAAAAACTTGACGCCAATAGCGGTAAGCATGCTTCTGAAGAACTCCATATCGAAGTAGCGTTCACTGACGATAGCCAAGAACTGGTAATGTCGGTCGGCGTAGCTGTTTTTATATAGCAACGGGATCGTTCTAGATGATTGCACCGTCGAATCAGAAGCATACCTTCTCGACCGTGACCAATATACATCAAATCACCTTCCGAATGTCGAGCACCTCCTCGTAGCTTCTGCGATTTCGAAAAATATTGTGCTTCAGAAGAGAAAATGTATCGAAATCCATAAAAGACTCCTGATGAGTTCTGCTTGTGTCACAAAAACGGAGTTTCGCACATTATTCCAACAATATGTCAAATAGAACTAATTGTTAACGTCAATGATTGACATCCTTGTCATTGCGTTCGGCGGTAGTCATTGCATACGTGGATCTAAAATCATCATCACAACATGACAAGTACAATAAATATTATCAGCAAATAAAAATCACAATAGCCGCGTTTTGCGTGAGTCGTTAAGAACAAATATCTTCATTGTTAGATCATCCCAACAACATGTCAACTAAAGTTAATATTCTTCAATTCCAATCAATGCAAGTCATTCATCGAAGTTTAATTATACTTCTTGTCGGTTGGATAGCCCGTGAACTTTTTTCGATTCGTCGGAATAAAGAATATTCCGAGTTATCCGAACGGAAGGCATAAGGAAGCTGCGGGTTGGAAAACTTTCCAAAGTATATGGGCGCCGAGTTTTCTGAATTGTCTTGCTTGTATGTACAGCATGCAAAAGAGGCTGATTCTTAACCTCACGGGCAGGGACTGCGATCTGTACGATTTGCTGCCGTTTTTTGCCTAAATGACGTCTCGCCGACTTTCGCAGCTGGCCGTCGCCCGTACAGACGTGCAACCACTGATGAGAGACATGAGCGGCTGCTAAAAGCGAGCGGTCATCGAGCATACGACGGAGATGCTGAGAGATTTCGACTGGTAGATCGCTGATAAAGTCGACCTTTTTATCCTCAGCGAAAAACTTGACGCCAATAGCGGAAAGCATGTTTCTGAAGAACTCCATATCGAAGTAGCGTTCACTGACGATAGCCAAGAACTGGTAATGTCGGTCGGCGTAGCTGTTTTTATATAGCAACGGGATCGTTCTAGATGATTGCACCGTCGAATCAGAAGCCTACCTTCTCGACTGTGACCAATAGACATCAAATCACCTTTCAAATGTCGAGCACCTCCTCGTAACCTCAGCGATTTTCAAAAATATTGTGCTTCAGAAGAGAAAATGTATCGAAATCCATGAAAGACTCCTGACGAGTTCTGCTTGTGTCACAAAAACGGAGTTTCGCACAGTATTCCAACAATATGTCAAATAGAACTAATTGTCAACGTCAATGATTGACATCCTTGTCAGTGCGTTCGGCGGTAGCCATTGCATACGTGGATCTAAAATCATCATCACAACATGACAAGTACAATAAATATTATCAGCAAATAAAAATCACAATAGCCGCGTTTTGCGTGAGTCGTTAAGAACAAATATCTTCATTGTTAGATCATCCCAACAACATGTCAACTAAAGTTAATATTCTTCAATTCCAATCAATGCAAGTCATTCATCGAAGTTTAATTATACTTCTTGTCGGTTGGATAGCCCGTGAACTTTTTTTCGATTCGTCGGAATAAAGAATATTCCGAGTTATCCGAACGGAAGGCATAACGAAGCTGCGAGTTGGAAAACTTCTCATAGTATATGGGCGCCGAGTTTCCTGAATTGTCTTGCTTGTATGTACAGCATGCAAAAGAGGCTGATTCTCAACCTTACGGGCAGGGACTGCGATCTGTTCGAATTGCTGCCGTTTTTTGCCTAAATGATGTCTCGCCGACTTTCGCAGCTGGCCGTCGCCCGTACAGACGTGCAACCACTGATGAGAGACATAAGCGGCTGCTAGAAGCGAGCGGTCATCGAGCATACGAAGGAGATGCTGAGAGATTTCGACTGGTAGATCGCTGATAAAGTCGACCTTTTTATCCTCAGCGAAAAACTTGACGCCAATAGCGGAAAGCATGTTTCTGAAGAACTCCATATCGAAGTAGCGTTCACTGACGATAGTCAAGAACTGGGAATGTCGGTCGGCGTAGCTGTTTTTATATAGCAACGGGATCGTTCTAGATGATCGCACCGTCGAATCAGAAGCCTACCTTCTCGACCGTGACCAATAGACATCAAATCACCTTTCAAATGTCGAGCAACTCCTCGTAACTTTAGCGATTTCGAAAAATATTGTGCTTCAGAAGAGAAAATGTATCGAAATCCATGAAAGACTCCTGATGAGTTCTGCTTGTGTCACAAAAACGGAGTTTCGCACATCATTTCAACAATATGTCAAATACAACTAATTTTCAACGTCAATGATTGACATCCTTGTCAGTGCGTTCGGGGGTCGATATTGCATACGTGGATCTAAAATCATCATCACAACATGACAAGTACAATAACTATCATCAGCAAATAAAAATCACAATAGCCGCGTTTTGCGTGAGTCGTTAAGAACTCATCTTCATTGTTAGATCATCCCAACAACATGTCAACTAAAGTATTCTTCAATCCCAATTAATGCAAGTCATTCATCGAAGTTTAATTATACTTCTTGTCCTGTTTGTATAGCCCGTGAACTTTTTCGTGATTCGTCGGAATAAAGAATATTCCGAGTTATCCGAACGGAAGGCATAAGGAAGCTGCGGGTTGGAAAACTTCCCAAAGTATATGGGCGCCGAGTTTTCTGAATTGTCTTGCTCGTATTTACAGCATGCGAAAGGGGCTGATTCTCAACCTTACGGGCAGGGACTGCGATCTGTTCGATTTGCTGCCGTTTTTTGCCTAAATGATGTCTCGCCGACTTTGGCAGCTGGCCGTCGCCCGTACAGACGTGCAACCACTGATGAGAGACATAAGCGGCTGCTAGAAGCGAGCGGTCATCAAGCACACGGAGGAGATGCTGAGAGATTTCGACTGGTAAATCGCTGATAAAGTCGACCGTTTTATCCTCAGCGAAAAACTTGACGCCAATAGCGGTAAGCATGCTTCTGAAGAACTCCATATCGAAGTAGCGTTCACTGACGATAGCCAAGAACTGGTAATGTCGGTCGGCGTAGCTGTTTTTATATAGCAACTGGATCGTTCCAGATGATTGCACCGTCGAATCAGAAGCCTACCTTCTCGACTGTGACCAATAGACATCAAGTCACCTTTCAAATGTCGAGCACCTCCTCGTAACCTCAGCGATTTTCAAAAATATTGTGCTTCAGAAGAGAAAATGTATCGAAATCCATGAAAGACTCCTGACGAGTTCTGCTTGTGTCACAAAAACGGAGTTTCGCACAGTATTCCAACAATATGTCAAATAGAACTAATTGTCAACGTCAATGATTGACATCCTTGTCAGTGCGATCGGCGGTAGTCATTGCATGCGTGAATCTAAAATCATCATCACAACATGACGAGTTCAAAAATATCATCAGCCAATAGAAATCACAATAGTCGCGTTTTGCGTGAGTCGTTAAGAACAAATATCTTCATTGTTAGATCATCTCAACAACATGTCAACTAAAGTTAATATTCTTCAATCCCAATAAATGCAAGTCATTCATCGAAGTTTAATTATACTTCTTGTCGTTTGTATAGCCCGTGAACTTTTTCGTGATTCGTCGGAATAAAGAATATTCCGAGTTATCCGAACGGAAGGCATAACGAAGCTGCGAGTTGGAAAACTTCCCATAGTATATGGGCGCCCAGTTTTCTGAATTGTCTTGCTTGTATGTACAGCATGCAAAAGAGGCTGATTCTTAACCTTACTGGCAGGGACTGCGATCTGTTCGATTTGCTGCCGTTTTTTGCCTAAATGAAGTCTCGCCGACTTTCGCAGCTGGCCGTCGCCTGTACACACGTGCAACCACTGATGAGAGACATGAGCGGCTGCTAGAAGCGAGCGGTCATCAAGCATACGAAGGAGATGCTAAGAGATTTCGACTGGTAGATCGCCGATAAAGTCGACCTTTTTATCCTCAGCGAAAAATTTGAAGCCAATAGCGGAAAGCATGTTTCTGAAGAGATCCATATCGAAGTAGCGTTCACTGACGATAGCCAAGAAATGGTAATGTCGGTCGGCGTAGCTGCCTTTCTATAGCAACTGGATCGTTCCAGATGATTGCACCGTCGAATCACACGCCTACCTTCTCGACCGTGACCAATAGACATCAAATCACCTTTCAAATGTCGAGCACCTCCTCGTAACTTCAGCGATTTTCAAAAATATTGTGCTTCAGAAGAGAAAATGTATCGAAATCCATGAAAGACTCCTGACGAGTTCTGCTTGTGTCACAAAAACGGAGTTTCGCACATTATTCCAACAATATGTCAAATAGAACTAATTGTCAACGTCAATGATTGACATCCTTGTAAGTGCGTTCGGCGGTAGCCATTGCATACGTGGATCTAAAATCATCATCACAACATGACAAGTACAATAAATATTATCAGCAAATAAAAATCACAATAGCCGCGTTTTGCGTGAGTCGTTAAGAACTCATCTTCATTGTTAGATCATCCCAACAACATGTCAACTAAAGTTCTTCAATTCCAATCAATGCAAGTCATTCATCGAAGTTTAATTATACTTCTTGTCGGTTGGATAGCCCGTGAACTTTTTCGTGATTCGTCGGAATAAAGAATATTCCGAGTTATCCGAACGGAAGGCATAACGAAGCTGCGAGTTGCAAAACTTCCCATAGTATATGGGCGCCGAGTTTTCTGAATTGTCTTGCTCGTATTTACAGCATGCGAAAGAGGCTGATTCTCAACCTTACGGGCAGGGACTGCGATCTGTTCGATTCGCTGTCGTTTTTTGCCTAAATGATGTCTCGCCGACTTTCGCAGCTGGCCGTCGCCTGTACATACGTGCAACCACTGATAAGAGACATGAGCGGCTGCTAGAAGCGAGCGGTCATCGAGCATACGAAGGAGATGCTGAGAGATGTCGACTGGTAGATCGCTGATAAAGTCGACCTTTTTATCCTTAGCGAAAAATTTGACGCCAATAGCGGAAAGCATGTTTCTGAAGAACTCCATATCGAAGTAGCGTTTACTGACGATAGCCAAGAACTGGTAATGTCGGTCGGCGTAGCTGTTTTTATATAGCAACTGGATCGTTCCAGATGATTGCACCGTCGAATCAGAAGCCTAATTTCTCGACCGTGACCAATAGACATCAAATCACCTTTCAAATGTCGAGCACCTCCTCGTAACTTCTGCGATTTCGAGAAATATTGTGCTTCAGAAGAGAAAATGTATCGAAATCCATAAAAAACTCCTGATGAGTTCTGCGTGTGTCACAAAAACGGAGTTTCGCACATTATTCCAACAATATGTCAAATAGAACTAATGGTCAACGTCAATGATTGACATCCTTGTCAGTGCGTTCGGGGGTCGCCATTGCATACGTGGATCTAAAATCATCATCACAACATGACAAGTACAATAAATATCATCAGCAAATAAGAATCACAATAGCCGCGTTTTGCGTGAGTCGTTAAGAACTCATCTTCATTGTTAGATCATCCCAACAACATGTCAACTAAAGTATTCTTCAATCCCAATTAATGCAAGTCATTCATCGAAGTTTAATTATACTTCTTGTCGTGTTTGTATAGCCCGTGAACTTTTTCGTGATTCGTCGGAATAAAGAATATTCCGAGTTATCCGAACGGAAGGCATAACGAAGCTGCGAGTTGGAAAACTTCCCATAGTATATGGGCGCCCAGTTTTCTGAATTGTCTTGCTTGTATGTACAGCATGCAAAAGAGGCTGATTCAGCCTTACTGGCAGGGACTGCGATCTGTTCGATTTGCTGCCGTTTTTTGCCTAAATGAAGTCTCGCCGACTTTCGCAGCTGGCCGTCGCCTGTACACACGTGCAACCACTGATGAGAGACATGAGCGGCTGCTAGAAGCGAGCGGTCATCAAGCATACGAAGGAGATGCTGAGAGATTTCGACTGGTAGATCGCCGATAAAGTCGACCTTTTTATCCTCAGCGAAAAATTTGAAGCCAATAGCGGAAAGCATGTTTCTGAAGAGCTCCATATCGAAGTAGCGTTCACTGACGATAGCCAAGAAATGGTAATGTCGGTCGGCGTAGCTGCCTTTCTATAGCAACTGGATCGTTCCAGATGATTGCACCGTCGAATCACACGCCTACCTTCTCGACCGTGACCAATAGACATCAAATCACCTTTCAAATGTCGAGCACCTCCTCGTAACTTCAGCGATTTTCAAAAATATTGTGCTTCAGAAGAGAAAATGTATCGAAATCCATGAAAGACTCCTGACGAGTTCTGCTTGTGTCACAAAAACGGAGTTTCGCACATTATTCCAACAATATGTCAAATAGAACTAATTGTCAACGTCAATGATTGACATCCTTGTCAGTGCGTTCGGCGGTCGCCATTGCATACGTGGATCTAAATCATCATCACAACATGACAAGTACAATAAATATCATTAGCCAGTAGAAATCACAATAGCCGCGTTTTGCGTGAGTCGTTAAGAACAAATATCTTCATTGTTAGATCATCCCAACAACATGTCAACTAAAGTTAATATTCTTCAATCCCAATCAATGCAAGTTATTCATCGAAGTTTAATTATACTTCTTGTCGGTTGGATAGCCCGTGAACTTTTTCGTGATTCGTCGGAATAAAGAATATTCCGAGTTATCCGAACGGAAGGCATAACGATGCTGCGAGGTGCAAAACTTCCCATAGTATATGGGCGCCGAGTTTTCTGAATTGTCTTGCTTGTATGTACAGCATGCAAAAGAGGCTGATTCTTAACCTTACTGGCGGGGACTGCGATCTGTTCGATTTGCTGCCGTTTTTTGCCTAAATGAAGTCTCGCCGACTTTCGCAGCTGGCCGTCGCCCGTACAGACGTGCAACCACTGATGAGAGACATGAGCGGCTTCTAGAAGCGAGCGGTCATCGAGCATACGGAGGAGATGCTGAGAGATTTCGACTGGTAGATCGCTGATAAAGTCGACCGTTTTATCCTCAGCGAAAAATTTGACGCCAATAGCGGAAAGCATGCTTCTGAAGAACTCCATATCGGAGAAGCGTTCACTGACGATAGCCAAGAAATGGTAATGTCGGTCGGCGTCGCTGCCTTTATATAGCAACTGGATCTTTCCAGATGATTGCACCGTCGAATCAGAAGCCTACCTCCTCGACCGTGACCAATAGACATCAAATCACCTTTCAAATGTCGAGCACCTCCTCGTAACTTCTGCGATTTTGAAAAATATTGTGCTTCAGAAGAGAAAATGTATCGAAATCCATAATAGACTCCTGATGAATTCTGCTTGTGTCACAAAAACGGAGTTTCGCACATTATTCCAACAATATGTCAAATAGAACTAATTGTCAACGTCAATGATTGACATCCTTGTCAGTGCGATCGGCGGTAGTCATTGCATACGTGGATCTAAAATCATCATCACAACATGACGAGTTCAAAAATATCATCAGCCAATAGAAATCACAATAGTCGCGTTTTGCGTGAGTCGTTAAGAACAAATATCTTCATTGTTAGATCATCCCAACAACATGTCAACTAAAGTTAATATTCTTCAATCCCAATAAATGCAAGTCATTCATCGAAGTTTAATTATACTTCTTGTCGTTTGGATAGCCCGTGAACTTTTTCGTGATTCGTCGGGATAAAGAATATTCCAAGTTATTCGAACGGAAGGCATAACGAAGCTGCGAGGTGCAAAACTTCCCATAGTATATGGGCGCCGAGTTTTCTGAATTGTCTTGCTCGTATTTACAGCATGCGAAAGGGGCTGATTCTCAACCTTACGGGCAGGGACTGCGATCTGTTCGATTTGCTGCCGTTTTTTGCCTAAATGATGTCTCGCCGACTTTCGCAGCTGGCCGTCGCCCGTACAGACGTGCAACCACTGATGAGAGACATGAGCGGCTGCTAGAAGCGAGCGGTCATCAAGCATACGGAGGAGATGCTGAAAGATTTCGACTGGTAAATCGCTGATAAAGTCGACCGTTTTATCCTCAGCGAAAAACTTGACGCCAATAGCGGTAAGCATGCTTCTGAAGAACTCCATATCGAAGTAGCGTTCACTGACGATAGCCAAGAACTGGTAATGTCGGTCGGCGTAGCTGTTTTTATATAGCAACGGGATCGTTCTAGATGATTGCACCGTCGAATCAGAAGCATACCTTCTCGACCGTGACCAATATACATCAAATCACCTTCCGAATGTCGAGCACCTCCTCGTAGCTTCTGCGATTTCGAAAAATATTGTGCTTCAGAAGAGAAAATGTATCGAAATCCATAAAAGACTCCTGATGAGTTCTGCTTGTGTCACAAAAACGGAGTTTCGCACATTATTCCAACAATATGTCAAATAGAACTAATTGTTAACGTCAATGATTGACATCCTTGTCATTGCGTTCGGCGGTAGTCATTGCATACGTGGATCTAAAATCATCATCACAACATGACAAGTACAATAAATATTATCAGCAAATAAAAATCACAATAGCCGCGTTTTGCGTGAGTCGTTAAGAACAAATATCTTCATTGTTAGATCATCCCAACAACATGTCAACTAAAGTTAATATTCTTCAATTCCAATCAATGCAAGTCATTCATCGAAGTTTAATTATACTTCTTGTCGGTTGGATAGCCCGTGAACTTTTTTCGATTCGTCGGAATAAAGAATATTCCGAGTTATCCGAACGGAAGGCATAAGGAAGCTGCGGGTTGGAAAACTTTCCAAAGTATATGGGCGCCGAGTTTTCTGAATTGTCTTGCTTGTATGTACAGCATGCAAAAGAGGCTGATTCTTAACCTCACGGGCAGGGACTGCGATCTGTACGATTTGCTGCCGTTTTTTGCCTAAATGACGTCTCGCCGACTTTCGCAGCTGGCCGTCGCCCGTACAGACGTGCAACCACTGATGAGAGACATGAGCGGCTGCTAAAAGCGAGCGGTCATCGAGCATACGACGGAGATGCTGAGAGATTTCGACTGGTAGATCGCTGATAAAGTCGACCTTTTTATCCTCAGCGAAAAACTTGACGCCAATAGCGGAAAGCATGTTTCTGAAGAACTCCATATCGAAGTAGCGTTCACTGACGATAGTCAAGAACTGGTAATGTCGGTCGGCGTAGCTGTTTTCATATAGCAACGGGATCGTTCTAGATGATTGCACCGTCGAATCAGAAGCCTACCTTCTCGACCGTGACCAATAGACATCAAATCACCTTTCAAATGTCGAGCAACTCCTCGTAACTTTAGCGATTTCGAAAAATATTGTGCTTCAGAAGAGAAAATGTATCGAAATCCATGAAAGACTCCTGATGAGTTCTGCTTGTCACAAAAACGGAGTTTCGCACATCATTTCAACAATATGTCAAATACAACTAATTTTCAACGTCAATGATTGACATCCTTGTCAGTGCGTTCGGGGGTCGATATTGCATACGTGGATCTAAAATCATCATCACAACATGACAAGTACAATAACTATCATCAGCAAATAAAAATCACAATAGCCGCGTTTTGCGTGAGTCGTTAAGAACTCATCTTCATTGTTAGATCATCCCAACAACATGTCAACTAAAGTATTCTTCAATCCCAATTAATGCAAGTCATTCATCGAAGTTTAATTATACTTCTTGTCCTGTTTGTATAGCCCGTGAACTTTTTCGTGATTCGTCGGAATAAAGAATATTCCGAGTTATCCGAACGGAAGGCATAAGGAAGCTGCGGGTTGGAAAACTTCCCAAAGTATATGGGCGCCGAGTTTTCTGAATTGTCTTGCTCGTATTTACAGCATGCGAAAGGGGCTGATTCTCAACCTTACGGGCAGGGACTGCGATCTGTTCGATTTGCTGCCGTTTTTTGCCTAAATGATGTCTCGCCGACTTTCGCAGCTGGCCGTCGCCCGTACAGACGTGCAACCACTGATGAGAGACATGAGCGGCTTCTAGAAGCGAGCGGTCATCGAGCATACGGAGGAGATGCTGAGAGATTTCGACTGGTAGATCGCTGATAAAGTCGACCGTTTTATCCTCAGCGAAAAATTTGACGCCAATAGCGGAAAGCATGCTTCTGAAGAACTCCATATCGAAGTAGCGTTCACTGACGATAGCCAAGAAATGGTAATGTCGGTCGGCGTCGCTGCCTTTATATAGCAACTGGATCTTTCCAGATGATTGCACCGTCGAATCAGAAGCCTACCTTCTCGACCGTGACCAATAGACATCAAATCACCTTTCAAATGTCGAGCACCTCCTCGTAACTTCTGCGATTTCGAAAAATATTGTGCTTCAAAAGAGAAAATGTATCGAAATCCATAATAGACTCCTGATGAATTCTGCTTGTGTCACAAAAACGGAGTTTCGCACATTATTCCAACAATATGTCAAATAGAACTAATTGTCAACGTCAATGATTGACATCCTTGTCAGTGCGATCGGCGGTAGTCATTGCATACGTGGATCTAAAATCATCATCACAACATGACGAGTTCAAAAATATCATCAGCCAATAGAAATCACAATAGTCGCGTTTTGCGTGAGTCGTTAAGAACAAATATCTTCATTGTTAGATCATCCCAACAACATGTCAACTAAAGTTAATATTCTTCAATCCCAATAAATGCAAGTCATTCATCGAAGTTTAATTATACTTCTTGTCGTTTGGATAGCCCGTGAACTTTTTCGTGATTCGTCGGGATAAAGAATATTCCAAGTTATTCGAACGGAAGGCATAACGAAGCTGCGAGGTGCAAAACTTCCCATAGTATATGGGCGCCGAGTTTTCTGAATTGTCTTGCTCGTATTTACAGCATGCGAAAGGGGCTGATTCTCAACCTTACGGGCAGGGACTGCGATCTGTTCGATTTGCTGCCGTTTTTTGCCTAAATGATGTCTCGCCGACTTTCGCAGCTGGCCGTCGCCCGTACAGACGTGCAACCACTGATGAGAGACATGAGCGGCTGCTAGAAGCGAGCGGTCATCAAGCATACGGAGGAGATGCTGAGAGATTTCGACTGGTAAATCGCTGATAAAGTCGACCGTTTTATCCTCAGCGAAAAACTTGACGCCAATAGCGGTAAGCATGCTTCTGAAGAACTCCATATCGAAGTAGCGTTCACTGACGATAGCCAAGAACTGGTAATGTCGGTCGGCGTAGCTGTTTTTATATAGCAACTGGATCGTTCCAGATGATTGCACCGTCGAATCAGAAGCCTACCTTCTCGACTGTGACCAATAGACATCAAATCACCTTTCAAATGTCGAGCACCTCCTCGTAACCTCAGCGATTTTCAAAAATATTGTGCTTCAGAAGAGAAAATGTATCGAAATCCATGAAAGACTCCTGACGAGTTCTGCTTGTGTCACAAAAACGGAGTTTCGCACAGTATTCCAACAATATGTCAAATAGAACTAATTGTCAACGTCAATGATTGACATCCTTGTCAGTGCGTTCGGCGGTAGCCATTGCATACGTGGATCTAAAATCATCATCACAACATGACAAGTACAATAAATATTATCAGCAAATAAAAATCACAATAGCCGCGTTTTGCGTGAGTCGTTAAGAACAAATATCTTCATTGTTAGATCATCCCAACAACATGTCAACTAAAGTTAATATTCTTCAATTCCAATCAATGCAAGTCATTCATCGAAGTTTAATTATACTTCTTGTCGGTTGGATAGCCCGTGAACTTTTTTTCGATTCGTCGGAATAAAGAATATTCCGAGTTATCCGAACGGAAGGCATAAGGAAGCTGCGGGTTGGAAAACTTTCCAAAGTATATGGGCGCCGAGTTTTCTGAATTGTCTTGCTTGTATGTACAGCATGCAAAAGAGGCTGATTCTTAACCTCACGGGCAGGGACTGCGATCTGTACGATTTGCTGCCGTTTTTTGCCTAAATGACGTCTCGCCGACTTTCGCAGCTGGCCGTCGCCCGTACAGACGTGCAACCACTGATGAGAGACATGAGCGGCTGCTAAAAGCGAGCGGTCATCGAGCATACGACGGAGATGCTGAGAGATTTCGACTGGTAGATCGCTGATAAAGTCGACCTTTTTATCCTCAGCGAAAAACTTGACGCCAATAGCGGAAAGCATGTTTCTGAAGAACTCCATATCGAAGTAGCGTTCACTGACGATAGCCAAGAACTGGTAATGTCGGTCGGCGTAGCTGTTTTTATATAGCAACGGGATCGTTCTAGATGATTGCACCGTCGAATCAGAAGCCTACCTTCTCGACCGTGACCAATAGGCATCAAATCACCTTTCAAATGTCGAGCACCTCCTCGTAACTTTAGCGATTTCGAAAAATATTGTGCTTCAGAAGAGAAAATGTATCGAAATCCATGAAAGACTCCTGATGAGTTCTGCTTGTGTCACAAAAACGGAGTTTCGCACATCATTTCAACAATATGTCAAATACAACTAATTGTCAACGTCAATGATTGACATCCTTGTCAGTGCGTTCGGGGGTCGATATTGCATACGTGGATCTAAAATCATCATCACAACATGACAAGTACAATAACTATCATCAGCAAATAAAAATCACAATAGCCGCGTTTTGCGTGAGTCGTTAAGAACTCATCTTCATTGTTAGATCATCCCAACAACATGTCAACTAAAGTATTCTTCAATCCCAATTAATGCAAGTCATTCATCGAAGTTTAATTATACTTCTTGTCCTGTTTGTATAGCCCGTGAACTTTTTCGTGATTCGTCGGAATAAAGAATATTCCGAGTTATCCGAACGGAAGGCATAAGGAAGCTGCGGGTTGGAAAACTTCCCAAAGTATATGGGCGCCGAGTTTTCTGAATTGTCTTGCTTGTATGTACAGCATGCAAAAGAGGCTGATTCTTAACCTTACGGGCAGGGACTGCGATCTGTTCGATTTGCTGCCGTTTTTTGCCTAAATGATGTCTCGCCGACTTTCGCAGCTGGCCGTCGCCCGTACAGACGTGCAACCACTGATGAGAGACATGAGCGGCTGCTAGAAGCGAGCGGTCATCAAGCATACGAAGTAGGTGCTGAGAAATTTCGACTTGTAGATCGCTGATAAAGTCGACCTTTTTATCCTCAGCGAAAAATTTGACGCCAATAGCGGAAAGCATGTTTCTGAAGAACTCCATATCGAAGTAGCGTTCACTGACGATAGCCAAGAAATGGTAATGTCGGTCGGCGTAGCTATTTTTACATAGCAACTGGATCGTTCCAGATGATTGCACCGTCGAATCAGAAGCCTACCTTCTCGACCGTGACCAATAGACATCAAATCACCTTTCAAATGTCGAGCACCTCCTCGTAACTTCAGCGATTTCGAAAAATATTGTGCTTCAGAAGAGAAAATGTATCGAAATCCATGGAAGACTCCTGATGAGTTCTGCTTGTGTCACAAAAACGGAGTTTCGTACATTATTCCAACAATATGCCAAATAGAACTAATTGTCAACGTCAATGATTGACATCCTTGTCAGTGCGATCGGCGGTAGCTATTGCATACGTGAATCTAAAATCATCATCACAACATGACGAGTTCAAAAATATCATCAGCCAATAGAAATCACAATAGTCGCGTTTTGCGTGAGTCGTTAAGAACAAATATCTTCATTGTTAGATCATCCCAACAACATGTCAACTAAAGTTAATATTCTTCAATTCCAATCAATGCAAGTCATTCATCGAAGTTTAATTATACTTCTTGTCGTTTGTATAGCCCGTGAACTTTTTCGTGATTCGTCGGAATAAAGAATATTCCGAGTTATCCGAACGGAAGGCATAAGGAAGCTGCGGGTTGGAAAACTTCCCAAAGTATATGGGCGCCGAGTTTTCTGAATTGTCTTGCTTGTATGTACAGCACGCAAAAGAGGCTGATTCTTAACCTTACGGGCAGGGACTGCGATCTGTTCGATATGCTGCCGTTTTTTGCCTAAATGATGTCTCGCCGACTTTCGCAGCTGGCCGTCGCCCGTACAGACGTGCAACCACTGATGAGAGACATGAGCGGCTTCTAGAAGCGAGCGGTCATCGAGCATACGGAGGCGATGCTGAGAGATTTCGACTGGTAGATCGCTGATAAAGTCGACCGTTTTATCCTCAGCGAAAAATTTGACGCCAATAGCGGAAAGCATGCTTCTGAAGAACTCCATATCGAAGTAGCGTTCACTGACGATAGCCAAGAAATGGTAATGTCGGTCGGCGTCGCTGCCTTTATATAGCAACTGGATCTTTCCAGATGATTGCACCGTCGAATCAGAAGCCTACCTCCTCGACCGTGACCAATAGACATCAAATCACCTTTCAAATGTCGAGCACCTCCTCGTAACTTCTGCGATTTTGAAAAATATTGTGCTTCAGAAGAGAAAATGTATCGAAATCCATAATAGACTCCTGATGAATTCTGCTTGTGTCACAAAAACGGAGTTTCGCACATTATTCCAACAATATGTCAAATAGAACTAATTGTCAACGTCAATGATTGACATCCTTGTCAGTGCGATCGGCGGTAGTCATTGCATACGTGGATCTAAAATCATCATCACAACATGACGAGTTCAAAAATATCATCAGCCAATAGAAATCACAATAGTCGCGTTTTGCGTGAGTCGTTAAGAACAAATATCTTCATTGTTAGATCATCCCAACAACATGTCAACTAAAGTTAATATTCTTCAATCCCAATAAATGCAAGTCATTCATCGAAGTTTAATTATACTTCTTGTCGTTTGGATAGCCCGTGAACTTTTTCGTGATTCGTCGGGATAAAGAATATTCCAAGTTATTCGAACGGAAGGCATAACGAAGCTGCGAGGTGCAAAACTTCCCATAGTATATGGGCGCCGAGTTTTCTGAATTGTCTTGCTCGTATTTACAGCATGCGAAAGGGGCTGATTCTCAACCTTACGGGCAGGGACTGCGATCTGTTCGATTTGCTGCCGTTTTTTGCCTAAATGATGTCTCGCCGACTTTCGCGGCTGGCCGTCGCCCGTACAGACGTGCAACCACTGATGAGAGACATGAGCGGCTGCTAGAAGCGAGCGGTCATCAAGCATACGGAGGAGATGCTGAAAGATTTCGACTGGTAAATCGCTGATAAAGTCGACCGTTTTATCCTCAGCGAAAAACTTGACGCCAATAGCGGTAAGCATGCTTCTGAAGAACTCCATATCGAAGTAGCGTTCACTGACGATAGCCAAGAACTGGTAATGTCGGTCGGCGTAGCTGTTTTTATATAGCAACGGGATCGTTCTAGATGATTGCACCGTCGAATCAGAAGCATACCTTCTCGACCGTGACCAATATACATCAAATCACCTTCCGAATGTCGAGCACCTCCTCGTAGCTTCTGCGATTTCGAAAAATATTGTGCTTCAGAAGAGAAAATGTATCGAAATCCATAAAAGACTCCTGATGAGTTCCGCTTGTGTCACAAAAACGGAGTTTCGCACATTATTCCAACAATATGTCAAATAGAACTAATTGTTAACGTCAATGATTGACATCCTTGTCATTGCGTTCGGCGGTAGTCATTGCATACGTGGATCTAAAATCATCATCACAACATGACAAGTACAATAAATATTATCAGCAAATAAAAATCACAATAGCCGCGTTTTGCGTGAGTCGTTAAGAACAAATATCTTCATTGTTAGATCATCCCAACAACATGTCAACTAAAGTTAATATTCTTCAATTCCAATCAATGCAAGTCATTCATCGAAGTTTAATTATACTTCTTGTCGGTTGGATAGCCCGTGAACTTTTTTCGATTCGTCGGAATAAAGAATATTCCGAGTTATCCGAACGGAAGGCATAAGGAAGCTGCGGGTTGGAAAACTTTCCAAAGTATATGGGCGCCGAGTTTTCTGAATTGTCTTGCTTGTATGTACAGCATGCAAAAGAGGCTGATTCTTAACCTCACGGGCAGGGACTGCCATCTGTACGATTTGCTGCCGTTTTTTGCCTAAATGACGTCTCGCCGACTTTCGCAGCTGGCCGTCGCCCGTACAGACGTGCAACCACTGATGAGAGACATGAGCGGCTGCTAAAAGCGAGCGGTCATCGAGCATACGACGGAGATGCTGAGAGATTTCGACTGGTAGATCGCTGATAAAGTCGACCTTTTTATCCTCAGCGAAAAACTTGACGCCAATAGCGGAAAGCATGTTTCTGAAGAACTCCATATCGAAGTAGCGTTCACTGACGATAGCCAAGAACTGGTAATGTCGGTCGGCGTAGCTGTTTTTATATAGCAACGGGATCGTTCTAGATGATTGCACCGTCGAATCAGAAGCATACCTTCTCGACCGTGACCAATATACATCAAATCACCTTCCGAATGTCGAGCACCTCCTCGTAGCTTCTGCGATTTCGAAAAATATTGTGCTTCAGAAGAGAAAATGTATCGAAATCCATAAAAGACTCCTGATGAGTTCTGCTTGTGTCACAAAAACGGAGTTTCGCACATTATTCCAACAATATGTCAAATAGAACTAATTGTTAACGTCAATGATTGACATCCTTGTCATTGCGTTCGGCGGTAGTCATTGCATACGTGGATCTAAAATCATCATCACAACATGACGAGTACAAAAATATCATCAGCCAATAGAAATCACAATAGCCGCGTTTTGCGTGAGTCGTTAAGAACAAATATCTTCATTGTTAGATCATCCCAACAACATGTCAACTAAAGTTAATATTCTTCAATCCCAATAAATGCAAGTCATTCATCGAAGTTTAATTATACTTCTTGTCGTTTGGATAGCCCGTGAACTTTTTCGTGATTCGTCGGAATAAAGAATATTCCGAGTTATCCGAACGGAAGGCATAACGAAGCTGCGAGTTGGAAAACTTCCCATAGTATATGGGCGCCGAGTTTCCTGAATTGTCTTGCTTGTATGTACAGCATGCAAAAGAGGCTGATTCTTAACCTTACGGGCAGGGACTGCGATCTGTTCGAATTGCTGCCGTTTTTTGCCTAAATGATGTCTCGCCGACTTTCGCAGCTGGCCGTCGCCCGTACAGACGTGCAACCACTGATGAGAGACATAAGCGGCTGCTAGAAGCGAGCGGTCATCGAGCATACGAAGGAGATGCTGAGAGATTTCGACTGGTAGATCGCTGATAAAGTCGACCTTTTTATCCTCAGCGAAAAACTTGACGCCAATAGCGGAAAGCATGTTTCTGAAGAACTCCATATCGAAGTAGCGTTCACTGACGATAGTCAAGAACTGGTAATGTCGGTCGGCGTAGCTGTTTTTATATAGCAACGGGATCGTTCTAGATGATTGCACCGTCGAATCAGAAGCCTACCTTCTCGACCGTGACCAATAGACATCAAATCACCTTTCAAATGTCGAGCAACTCCTCGTAACTTTAGCGATTTCGAAAAATATTGTGCTTCAGAAGAGAAAATGTATCGAAATCCATGAAAGACTCCTGATGAGTTCTGCTTGTGTCACAAAAACGGAGTTTCGCACATCATTTCAACAATATGTCAAATACAACTAATTTTCAACGTCAATGATTGACATCCTTGTCAGTGCGTTCGGGGGTCGATATTGCATACGTGGATCTAAAATCATCATCACAACATGACAAGTACAATAACTATCATCAGCAAATAAAAATCACAATAGCCGCGTTTTGCGTGAGTCGTTAAGAACTCATCTTCATTGTTAGATCATCCCAACAACATGTCAACTAAAGTATTCTTCAATCCCAATTAATGCAAGTCATTCATCGAAGTTTAATTATACTTCTTGTCCTGTTTGTATAGCCCGTGAACTTTTTCGTGATTCGTCGGAATAAAGAATATTCCGAGTTATCCGAACGGAAGGCATAAGGAAGCTGCGGGTTGGAAAACTTCCCAAAGTATATGGGCGCCGAGTTTTCTGAATTGTCTTGCTCGTATTTACAGCATGCGAAAGGGGCTGATTCTCAACCTTACGGGCAGGGACTGCGATCTGTTCGATTTGCTGCCGTTTTTTGCCTAAATGATGTCTCGCCGACTTTCGCAGCTGGCCGTCGCCCGTACAGACGTGCAACCACTGATGAGAGACATGAGCGGCTGCTAGAAGCGAGCGGTCATCAAGCATACGGAGGAGATGCTGAGAGATTTCGACTGGTAAATCGCTGATAAAGTCGACCGTTTTATCCTCAGCGAAAAACTTGACGCCAATAGCGGTAAGCATGCTTCTGAAGAACTCCATATCGAAGTAGCGTTCACTGACGATAGCCAAGAACTGGTAATGTCGGTCGGCGTAGCTGTTTTTATATAGCAACTGGATCGTTCCAGATGATTGCACCGTCGAATCAGAAGCCTACCTTCTCGACTGTGACCAATAGACATCAAATCACCTTTCAAATGTCGAGCACCTCCTCGTAACCTCAGCGATTTTCAAAAATATTGTGCTTCAGAAGAGAAAATGTATCGAAATCCATGAAAGACTCCTGACGAGTTCTGCTTGTGTCACAAAAACGGAGTTTCGCACAGTATTCCAACAATATGTCAAATAGAACTAATTGTCAACGTCAATGATTGACATCCTTGTCAGTGCGATCGGCGGTAGTCATTGCATGCGTGAATCTAAAATCATCATCACAACATGACGAGTTCAAAAATATCATCAGCCAATAGAAATCACAATAGTCGCGTTTTGCGTGAGTCGTTAAGAACAAATATCTTCATTGTTAGATCATCTCAACAACATGTCAACTAAAGTTAATATTCTTCAATCCCAATAAATGCAAGTCATTCATCGAAGTTTAATTATACTTCTTGTCGTTTGGATAGCCCGTGAACTTTTTCGTGATTCGTCGGGATAAAGAATATTCCAAGTTATTCGAACGGAAGGCATAACGAAGCTGCGAGGTGCAAAACTTCCCATAGTATATGGGCGCCGAGTTTTCTGAATTGTCTTGCTCGTATTTACAGCATGCGAAAGGGGCTGATTCTCAACCTTACGGGCAAGGACTGCGATCTGTTCGATTTGCTGCCGTTTTTTGCCTAAATGATGTCTCGCCGACTTTCGCAGCTGGCCGTCGCCCGTACAGACGTGCAACCACTGATGAGAGACATGAGCGGCTGCTAGAAGCGAGCGGTCATCAAGCATACGGAGGAGATGCTGAGAGATTTCGACTGGTAGATCGCTGATAAAGTCGACCGTTTTATCCTCAGCGAAAAACTTGACGCCAATAGCGGTAAGCATGCTTCTGAAGAACTCCATATCGAAGTAGCGTTCACTGACGATAGTCAAGAACTGGTAATGTCGGTCGGCGTAGCTGTTTTTATATAGCAACGGGATCGTTCTAGATGATTGCACCGTCGAATCAGAAGCCTACCTTCTCGACCGTGACCAATAGACATCAAATCACCTTTCAAATGTCGATCACCTCCTCGTAGCTTCTGCGATTTCGAAAAATATTGTGCTTCAGAAGAGAAAATGTATCGAAATCCATGAAAGACTCCTGACAATTTCTGCTCGTGTCACAAAAACGGAGTTTCGCACATTATTCCAACAATATGTCAAATAGAACTAATTGTCAACGTCAATGATTGACATCCTTGTCAGTGCGTTCGGCGGTAGCCATTGCATACGTGGATCTAAAATCATCATCACAACATGACAAGTACAATAAATATTATCAGCAAATAAAAATCACAATAGCCGCGTTTTGCGTGAGTCGTTAAGAACAAATATCTTCATTGTTAGATCATCCCAACAACATGTCAACTAAAGTTAATATTCTTCAATTCCAATCAATGCAAGTCATTCATCGAAGTTTAATTATACTTCTTGTCGTTTGTATAGCCCGTGAACTTTTTCGTGATTCGTCGGAATAAAGAATATTCCGAGTCATCCGAACGGAAGGCATAAGGAAGCTGCGGGTTGGAAAACTTCCCAAAGTATATGGGCGCCGAGTTTTCTGAATTGTCTTGCTTGTATGTACAGCATGCAAAAGAGGCTGATTCTTAACCTTACGGGCAGGGACTGCGATCTGTTCGATTTGCTGCCGTTTTTTGCCTAAATGATGTCTCGCCGACTTTCGCAGCTGGCCGTCGCCCGTACAGACGTGCAACCACTGATGAGAGACATGAGCGGCTTCTAGAAGCGAGCGGTCATCGAGCATACGGAGGAGATGCTGAGAGATTTCGACTGGTAGATCGCTGATAAAGTCGACCGTTTTATCCTCAGCGAAAAATTTGACGCCAATAGCGGAAAGCATGCTTCTGAAGAACTCCATATCGAAGTAGCGTTCACTGACGATAGCCAAGAAATGGTAATGTCGGTCGGCGTCGCTGCCTTTATATAGCAACTGGATCTTTCCAGATGATTGCACCGTCGAATCAGAAGCCTACCTTCTCGACCGTGACCAATAGACATCAAATCACCTTTCAAATGTCGAGCACCTCCTCGTAACTTCTGCGATTTCGAAAAATATTGTGCTTCAGAAGAGAAAATGTATCGAAATCCATAATAGACTCCTGATGAATTCTGCTTGTGTCACAAAAACGGAGTTTCGCACATTATTCCAACAATATGTCAAATAGAACTAATTGTCAACGTCAATGATTGACATCCTTGTCAGTGCGATCGGCGGTAGTCATTGCATACGTGGATCTAAAATCATCATCACAACATGACGAGTTCAAAAATATCATCAGCCAATAGAAATCACAATAGTCGCGTTTTGCGTGAGTCGTTAAGAACAAATATCTTCATTGTTAGATCATCCCAACAACATGTCAACTAAAGTTAATATTCTTCAATCCCAATAAATGCAAGTCATTCATCGGAGTTTAATTATACTTCTTGTCGTTTGGATAGCCCGTGAACTTTTTCGTGATTCGTCGAGATAAAGAATATTCCAAGTTATTCGAACGGAAGGCATAACGAAGCTGCGAGGTGCAAAACTTCCCATAGTATATGGGCGCCGAGTTTTCTGAATTGTCTTGCTCGTATTTACAGCATGCGAAAGGGGCTGATTCTCAACCTTACGGGCAGGGACTGCGATCTGTTCGATTTGCTGCCGTTTTTTGCCTAAATGACGTCTCGCCGACTTTCGCAGCTGGCCGTCGCCCGTACAGACGTGCAACCACTGATGAGAGACATGAGCGGCTGCTAGAAGCGAGCGGTCATCAAGCATACGGAGGAGATGCTGAGAGATTTCGACTGGTAAATCGCTGATAAAGTCGACCGTTTTATCCTCAGCGAAAAACTTGACGCCAATAGCGGTAAGCATGTTTCTGAAGAACTCCATATCGAAGTAGCGTTCACTGACGATAGTCAAGAACTGGTAATGTCGGTCGGCGTAGCTGTTTTTATATAGCAACGGGATAGTTCTAGATGATTGCACCGTCGAATCAGAAGCCTACCTTCTCGACCGTGACCAATAGACATCAAATCACCTTTCAAATGTCGAGCACCTCCTCGTAACTTTAGCGATTTCGAAAAATATTGTGCTTCAGAAGAGAAAATGTATCGAAATCCATGAAAGACTCCTGATGAGTTCTGCTTGTGTCACAAAAACGGAGTTTCGCACATCATTTCAACAATATGTCAAATACAACTAATTGTCAACGTCAATGATTGACATCCTTGTCAGTGCGTTCGGGGGTCGATATTGCATACGTGGATCTAAAATCATCATCACAACATGACAAGTACAATAACTATCATCAGCAAATAAAAATCACAATAGCCGCGTTTTGCGTGAGTCGTTAAGAACTCATCTTCATTGTTAGATCATCCCAACAACATGTCAACTAAAGTATTCTTCAATCCCAATTAATGCAAGTCATTCATCGAAGTTTAATTATACTTCTTGTCCTGTTTGTATAGCCCGTGAACTTTTTCGTGATTCGTCGGAATAAAGAATATTCCGAGTTATCCGAACGGAAGGCATAAGGAAGCTGCGGGTTGGAAAACTTCCCAAAGTATATGGGCGCCGAGTTTTCTGAATTGTCTTGCTTGTATGTACAGCATGCAAAAGAGGCTGATTCTTAACCTTACGGGCAGGGACTGCGATCTGTTCGATTTGCTGCCGTTTTTTGCCTAAATGATGTCTTGCCGACTTTCGCAGCTGGCCGTCGCCCGTACAGACGTGCAACCACTGATGAGAGACATGAGCGGCTGCTAGAAGCGAGCGGTCATCAAGCATACGAAGTAGGTGCTGAGAAATTTCGACTTGTAGATCGCTGATAAAGTCGACCTTTTTATCCTCAGCGAAAAATTTGACGCCAATAGCGGAAAGCATGTTTCTGAAGAACTCCATATCGAAGTAGCGTTCACTGACGATAGCCAAGAAATGGTAATGTCGGTCGGCGTAGCTATTTTTACATAGCAACTGGATCGTTCCAGATGATTGCACCGTCGAATCAGAAGCCTGCCTTCTCGACCGTGACCAATAGACATCAAATCACCTTTCAAATGTCGAGCACCTCCTCGTAACTTCAGCGATTTCGAAAAATATTGTGCTTCAGAAGAGAAAATGTATCGAAATCCATGGAAGACTCCTGATGAGTTCTGCTTGTGTCACAAAAACGGAGTTTCGCACATCATTTCAACAATATGTCAAATAGAACTAATTGTCAACGTCAATGATTGACATCCTTGTCAGTGCGTTCGGGGGTCGCCATTGCATACGTGGATCTAAAATCATCATCACAACATGACGAGTACAAAATTATCATCAGCCAATAGAAATCACAATAGCCGCGTTTTGCGTGAGTCGTTAAGAACAAATATCTTCATTGTTAGATCATCCCAACAACATGTCAACTAAAGTTAATATTCTTCAATCCCAATAAATGCAAGTCATTCATCGAAGTTTAATTATACTTCTTGTCGTTTGGATAGCCCGTGAACTTTTTCGTGATTCGTCGGAATAAAGAATATTCCGAGTTATCCGAACGGAAGGCATAACGAAGCTACGAGTTGGAAAACTTCCCATAGTATATGGGCGCCGAGTTTCCTGAATTGTCTTGCTTGTATGTACAGCATGCAAAAGAGGCTGATTCTTAACCTTACGGGCAGGGACTGCGATCTGTTCGAATTGCTGCCGTTTTTTGCCTAAATGATGTCTCGCCGACTTTCGCAGCTGGCCGTCGCCCGTACAGACGTGCAACCACTGATGAGAGACATAAGCGGCTGCTAGAAGCGAGCGGTTATCGAGCATACGAAGGAGATGCTGAGAGATTTCGACTGGTAGATCGCTGATAAAGTCGACCTTTTTATCCTCAGCGAAAAACTTGACGCCAATAGCGGAAAGCATGTTTCTGAAGAACTCCATATCGAAGTAGCGTTCACTGACGATAGTCAAGAACTGGTAATGTCGGTCGGCGTAGCTGTTTTTATATAGCAACGGGATCGTTCTAGATGATTGCACCGTCGAATCAGAAGCCTACCTTCTCGACCGTGACCAATAGACATCAAATCACCTTTCAAATGTCGATCACCTCCTCGGAACTTCTGCGATTTCGAAAAATATTGTGCTTCAGAAGAGAAAATGTATCGAAATCCATAAAAGACTCCTGACGACTTCTGCTTGTGTCACAAAACGGAGTTTCGCACATTATTCCAACAATATGTCAAATAGAACTAATTGTCAACGTCAATGATTGACATCCTTGTCAGTGCGTTCGGCGGTAGTCATTGCATACGTGGATCTAAAACCATCATCGAGACGTGACAAGTACAAAAATATCATCAGCCAATAGAAATCACAATAGCCGCGTTTTGCGTGAGTCGTTAAGAACAAATATCTTCATTCTTAGATCATCCCAACAACATGTCAACTAAAGTTAATATTCTTCAATTCCAATCAATGCAAGTCATTCATCGAAGTTTAATTATACTTCTTGTCGGTTGGATAGCCCGTGAACTTTTTCGTGATTCATCGGGATAAATAATATTCCGAGTTATTCGAACGGAAGGCATAACGAAGCTGCGAGGTGCAAAACTTCCTAAAGTATATGGGCACCGAGTTTTCTGAATTGTCTTGCTCGTATTTACAGCATGCGAAAGAGGCTGATTCTCAACCTTACGGGCAGGGACTGCGATCTGTTCGATTTGCTGCCGTTTTTTGCCTAAATGACGTCTCGCCGACTTTTGCAGCTGGCCGTCGCCCGTACAGACGTGCGACCACTGATGAGAGACATGAGCGGCTGCTAAAAGCAAGCGGTCATCGAGCATACAAAGGAGATGCTGAGAGATTTCGACTGGTAGATCGCTGATAAAGTCGACCTTTTTATCCTCAGCGAAAAATTTGACGCCAATAGCGGAAAGTATGTTTCTGAAGAACTCCATATCGAAGTAGCGTTCACTGACGATAGTCAAGAACTGGTAATGTCGGTCGGCGTAGCTGTTTTTATATAGCAACTGGATCGTTCCAGATGATTGCACCGTCGAATCAGAAGCCTACCTTCTCGACCGTGACCAATAGACATCAAATCACCTTTCAAATGTCGAGCACCTCCTCGTAACTTCTGCGATTTCGAAAAATATTGTGCTTCAGAAGAGAAAATGTATCGAAATCCATAATAGACTCCTGATGAATTCTGCTTGTGTCACAAAAACGGAGTTTCGCACATTATTCCAACAATATGTCAAATAGAACTAATTGTCAACGTCAATGATTGACATCCTTGTCAGTGCGCTCGGCGGTAGTCATTGCATACGTGGATCTAAAATCATCATCACAACATGACGAGTTCAAAAATATCATCAGCCAATAGAAATCACAATAGTCGCGTTTTGCGTGAGTCGTTAAGAACAAATATCTTCATTGTTAGATCATCCCAACAACATGTCAACTAAAGTTAATATTCTTCAATCCCAATAAATGCAAGTCATTCATCGAAGTTTAATTATACTTCTTGTCGTTTGGATAGCCCGTGAACTTTTTCGTGATTCGTCGGGATAAAGAATATTCCAAGTTATTCGAACGGAAGGCATAACGAAGCTGCGAGGTGCAAAACTTCCCATAGTATATGGGCGCCGAGTTTTCTGAATTGTCTTGCTCGTATTTACAGCATGCGAAAGGGGCTGATTCTCAACCTTACGGGCAGGGACTGCGATCTGTTCGATTTGCTGCCGTTTTTTGCCTAAATGATGTCTCGCCGACTTTCGCAGCTGGCCGTCGCCCGTACAGACGTGCAACCACTGATGAGAGACATGAGCGGCTGCTAGAAGCGAGCGGTCATCAAGCATACGGAGGAGATGCTGAAAGATTTCGACTGGTAAATCGCTGATAAAGTCGACCGTTTTATCCTCAGCGAAAAACTTGACGCCAATAGCGGTAAGCATGCTTCTGAAGAACTCCATATCGAAGTAGCGTTCACTGACGATAGCCAAGAACTGGTAATGTCGGTCGGCGTAGCTGTTTTTATATAGCAACGGGATCGTTCTAGATGATTGCACCGTCGAATCAGAAGCATACCTTCTCGACCGTGACCAATATACATCAAATCACCTTCCGAATGTCGAGCACCTCCTCGTAGCTTCTGCGATTTCGAAAAATATTGTGCTTCAGAAGAGAAAATGTATCGAAATCCATAAAAGACTCCTGATGAGTTCTGCTTGTGTCACAAAAACGGAGTTTCGCACATTATTCCAACAATATGTCAAATAGAACTAATTGTTAACGTCAATGATTGACATCCTTGTCATTGCGTTCGGCGGTAGTCATTGCATACGTGGATCTAAAATCATCATCACAACATGACAAGTACAATAAATATTATCAGCAAATAAAAATCACAATAGCCGCGTTTTGCGTGAGTCGTTAAGAACAAATATCTTCATTGTTAGATCATCCCAACAACATGTCAACTAAAGTTAATATTCTTCAATTCCAATCAATGCAAGTCATTCATCGAAGTTTAATTATACTTCTTGTCGGTTGGATAGCCCGTGAACTTTTTTCGATTCGTCGGAATAAAGAATATTCCGAGTTATCCGAACGGAAGGCATAAGGAAGCTGCGGGTTGGAAAACTTTCCAAAGTATATGGGCGCCGAGTTTTCTGAATTGTCTTGCTTGTATGTACAGCATGCAAAAGAGGCTGATTCTTAACCTCACGGGCAGGGACTGCGATCTGTACGATTTGCTGCCGTTTTTTGCCTAAATGACGTCTCGCCGACTTTCGCAGCTGGCCGTCGCCCGTACAGACGTGCAACCACTGATGAGAGACATGAGCGGCTGCTAAAAGCGAGCGGTCATCGAGCATACGACGGAGATGCTGAGAGATTTCGACTGGTAGATCGCTGATAAAGTCGACCTTTTTATCCTCAGCGAAAAACTTGACGCCAATAGCGGAAAGCATGTTTCTGAAGAACTCCATATCGAAGTAGCGTTCACTGACGATAGCCAAGAACTGGTAATGTCGGTCGGCGTAGCTGTTTTTATATAGCAACGGGATCGTTCTAGATGATTGCACCGTCGAATCAGAAGCATACCTTCTCGACCGTGACCAATATACATCAAATCACCTTCCGAATGTCGAGCACCTCCTCGTAGCTTCTGCGATTTCGAAAAATATTGTGCTTCAGAAGAGAAAATGTATCGAAATCCATAAAAGACTCCTGATGAGTTCTGCTTGTGTCACAAAAACGGAGTTTCGCACATTATTCCAACAATATGTCAAATAGAACTAATTGTTAACGTCAATGATTGACATCCTTGTCATTGCGTTCGGCGGTAGTCATTGCATACGTGGATCTAAAATCATCATCACAACATGACGAGTACAAAAATATCATCAGCCAATAGAAATCACAATAGCCGCGTTTTGCGTGAGTCGTTAAGAACAAATATCTTCATTGTTAGATCATCCCAACAACATGTCAACTAAAGTTAATATTCTTCAATCCCAATAAATGCAAGTCATTCATCGAAGTTTAATTATACTTCTTGTCGTTTGGATAGCCCGTGAACTTTTTCGTGATTCGTCGGAATAAAGAATATTCCGAGTTATCCGAACGGAAGGCATAACGAAGCTGCGAGTTGGAAAACTTCCCATAGTATATGGGCGCCGAGTTTCCTGAATTGTCTTGCTTGTATGTACAGCATGCAAAAGAGGCTGATTCTTAACCTTACGGGCAGGGACTGCGATCTGTTCGAATTGCTGCCGTTTTTTGCCTAAATGATGTCTCGCCGACTTTCGCAGCTGGCCGTCGCCCGTACAGACGTGCAACCACTGATGAGAGACATAAGCGGCTGCTAGAAGCGAGCGGTCATCGAGCATACGAAGGAGATGCTGAGAGATTTCGACTGGTAGATCGCTGATAAAGTCGACCTTTTTATCCTCAGCGAAAAACTTGACGCCAATAGCGGAAAGCATGTTTCTGAAGAACTCCATATCGAAGTAGCGTTCACTGACGATAGTCAAGAACTGGTAATGTCGGTCGGCGTAGCTGTTTTCATTTAGCAACGGGATCGTTCTAGATGATTGCACCGTCGAATCAGAAGCCTACCTTCTCGACCGTGACCAATAGACATCAAATCACCTTTCAAATGTCGAGCAACTCCTCGTAACTTTAGCGATTTCGAAAAATATTGTGCTTCAGAAGAGAAAATGTATCGAAATCCATGAAAGACTCCTGATGAGTTCTGCTTGTGTCACAAAAACGGAGTTTCGCACATCATTTCAACAATATGTCAAATACAACTAATTTTCAACGTCAATGATTGACATCCTTGTCAGTGCGTTCGGGGGTCGATATTGCATACGTGGATCTAAAATCATCATCACAACATGACAAGTACAATAACTATCATCAGCAAATAAAAATCACAATAGCCGCGTTTTGCGTGAGTCGTTAAGAACTCATCTTCATTGTTAGATCATCCCAACAACATGTCAACTAAAGTATTCTTCAATCCCAATTAATGCAAGTCATTCATCGAAGTTTAATTATACTTCTTGTCGGTTGGATAGCCCGTGAACTTTTTCGTGATTCATCGGGATAAATAATATTCCGAGTTATTCGAACGGAAGGCATAACGAAGCTGCGAGGTGCAAAACTTCCTAAAGTATATGGGCACCGAGTTTTCTGAATTGTCTTGCTCGTATTTACAGCATGCGAAAGAGGCTGATTCTCAACCTTACGGGCAGGGACTGCGATCTGTTCGATTTGCTGCCGTTTTTTGCCTAAATGACGTCTCGCCGACTTTTGCAGCTGGCCGTCGCCCGTACAGACGTGCGACCACTGATGAGAGACATGAGCGGCTGCTAAAAGCAAGCGGTCATCGAGCATACAAAGGAGATGCTGAGAGATTTCGACTGGTAGATCGCTGATAAAGTCGACCTTTTTATCCTCAGCGAAAAACTTGACGCCAATAGCGGAAAGCATGTTTCTGAAGAACTCCATATCGAAGTAGCGTTCACTGACGATAGTCAAGAACTGGTAATGTCGGTCGGCGTAGCTGTTTTTATATAGCAACGGGATCGTTCTAGATGATTGCACCGTCGAATCAGAAGCCTACCTTCTCGACCGTGACCAATAGACATCAAATCACCTTTCAAATGTCGATCACCTCCTCGGAACTTCTGCGATTTCGAAAAATATTGTGCTTCAGAAGAGAAAATGTATCGAAATCCATAAAAGACTCCTGACGACTTCTGCTTGTGTCACAAAACGGAGTTTCGCACATTATTCCAACAATATGTCAAATAGAACTAATTGTCAACGTCAATGATTGACATCCTTGTCAGTGCGTTCGGCGGTAGTCATTGCATACGTGGATCTAAAACCATCATCGAGACGTGACAAGTACAAAAATATCATCAGCCAATAGAAATCACAATAGCCGCGTTTTGCGTGAGTCGTTAAGAACAAATATCTTCATTCTTAGATCATCCCAACAACATGTCAACTAAAGTTAATATTCTTCAATTCCAATCAATGCAAGTCATTCATCGAAGTTTAATTATACTTCTTGTCGGTTGGATAGCCCGTGAACTTTTTCGTGATTCATCGGGATAAATAATATTCCGAGTTATTCGAACGGAAGGCATAACGAAGCTGCGAGGTGCAAAACTTCCTAAAGTATATGGGCACCGAGTTTTCTGAATTGTCTTGCTCGTATTTACAGCATGCGAAAGAGGCTGATTCTCAACCTTACGGGCAGGGACTGCGATCTGTTCGATTTGCTGCCGTTTTTTGCCTAAATGACGTCTCGCCGACTTTTGCAGCTGGCCGTCGCCCGTACAGACGTGCGACCACTGATGAGAGACATGAGCGGCTGCTAAAAGCAAGCGGTCATCGAGCATACAAAGGAGATGCTGAGAGATTTCGACTGGTAGATCGCTGATAAAGTCGACCTTTTTATCCTCAGCGAAAAATTTGACGCCAATAGCGGAAAGTATGTTTCTGAAGAACTCCATATCGAAGTAGCGTTCACTGACGATAGTCAAGAACTGGTAATGTCGGTCGGCGTAGCTGTTTTTATATAGCAACTGGATCGTTCCAGATGATTGCACCGTCGAATCAGAAGCCTACCTTCTCGACCGTGACCAATAGACATCAAATCACCTTTCAAATGTCGAGCACCTCCTCGTAACTTCTGCGATTTCGAAAAATATTGTGCTTCAGAAGAGAAAATGTATCGAAATCCATAATAGACTCCTGATGAATTCTGCTTGTGTCACAAAAACGGAGTTTCGCACATTATTCCAACAATATGTCAAATAGAACTAATTGTCAACGTCAATGATTGACATCCTTGTCAGTGCGCTCGGCGGTAGTCATTGCATACGTGGATCTAAAATCATCATCACAACATGACGAGTTCAAAAATATCATCAGCCAATAGAAATCACAATAGTCGCGTTTTGCGTGAGTCGTTAAGAACAAATATCTTCATTGTTAGATCATCCCAACAACATGTCAACTAAAGTTAATATTCTTCAATCCCAATAAATGCAAGTCATTCATCGAAGTTTAATTATACTTCTTGTCGTTTGGATAGCCCGTGAACTTTTTCGTGATTCGTCGGGATAAAGAATATTCCAAGTTATTCGAACGGAAGGCATAACGAAGCTGCGAGGTGCAAAACTTCCCATAGTATATGGGCGCCGAGTTTTCTGAATTGTCTTGCTCGTATTTACAGCATGCGAAAGGGGCTGATTCTCAACCTTACGGGCAGGGACTGCGATCTGTTCGATTTGCTGCCGTTTTTTGCCTAAATGATGTCTCGCCGACTTTCGCAGCTGGCCGTCGCCCGTACAGACGTGCAACCACTGATGAGAGACATGAGCGGCTGCTAGAAGCGAGCGGTCATCAAGCATACGGAGGAGATGCTGAAAGATTTCGACTGGTAAATCGCTGATAAAGTCGACCGTTTTATCCTCAGCGAAAAACTTGACGCCAATAGCGGTAAGCATGCTTCTGAAGAACTCCATATCGAAGTAGCGTTCACTGACGATAGCCAAGAACTGGTAATGTCGGTCGGCGTAGCTGTTTTTATATAGCAACGGGATCGTTCTAGATGATTGCACCGTCGAATCAGAAGCATACCTTCTCGACCGTGACCAATATACATCAAATCACCTTCCGAATGTCGAGCACCTCCTCGTAGCTTCTGCGATTTCGAAAAATATTGTGCTTCAGAAGAGAAAATGTATCGAAATCCATAAAAGACTCCTGATGAGTTCTGCTTGTGTCACAAAAACGGAGTTTCGCACATTATTCCAACAATATGTCAAATAGAACTAATTGTTAACGTCAATGATTGACATCCTTGTCATTGCGTTCGGCGGTAGTCATTGCATACGTGGATCTAAAATCATCATCACAACATGACAAGTACAATAAATATTATCAGCAAATAAAAATCACAATAGCCGCGTTTTGCGTGAGTCGTTAAGAACAAATATCTTCATTGTTAGATCATCCCAACAACATGTCAACTAAAGTTAATATTCTTCAATTCCAATCAATGCAAGTCATTCATCGAAGTTTAATTATACTTCTTGTCGGTTGGATAGCCCGTGAACTTTTTTCGATTCGTCGGAATAAAGAATATTCCGAGTTATCCGAACGGAAGGCATAACGAAGCTGCGAGGTGCAAAACTTCCCATAGTATATGGGCGCCGAGTTTTCTGAATTGTCTTGCTCGTATTTACAGCATGCGAAAGGGGCTGATTCTCAACCTTACGGGCAGGGACTGCGATCTGTTCGATTTGCTGCCGTTTTTTGCCTAAATGATGTCTCGCCGACTTTCGCAGCTGGCCGTCGCCCGTACAGACGTGCAACCACTGATGAGAGACATGAGCGGCTGCTAGAAGCGAGCGGTCATCAAGCATACGGAGGAGATGCTGAAAGATTTCGACTGGTAAATCGCTGATAAAGTCGACCGTTTTATCCTCAGCGAAAAACTTGACGCCAATAGCGGTAAGCATGCTTCTGAAGAACTCCATATCGAAGTAGCGTTCACTGACGATAGCCAAGAACTGGTAATGTCGGTCGGCGTAGCTGTTTTTATATAGCAACGGGATCGTTCTAGATGATTGCACCGTCGAATCAGAAGCATACCTTCTCGACCGTGACCAATATACATCAAATCACCTTCCGAATGTCGAGCACCTCCTCGTAGCTTCTGCGATTTCGAAAAATATTGTGCTTCAGAAGAGAAAATGTATCGAAATCCATAAAAGACTCCTGATGAGTTCTGCTTGTGTCACAAAAACGGAGTTTCGCACATTATTCCAACAATATGTCAAATAGAACTAATTGTTAACGTCAATGATTGACATCCTTGTCATTGCGTTCGGCGGTAGTCATTGCATACGTGGATCTAAAATCATCATCACAACATGACAAGTACAATAAATATTATCAGCAAATAAAAATCACAATAGCCGCGTTTTGCGTGAGTCGTTAAGAACAAATATCTTCATTGTTAGATCATCCCAACAACATGTCAACTAAAGTTAATATTCTTCAATTCCAATCAATGCAAGTCATTCATCGAAGTTTAATTATACTTCTTGTCGGTTGGATAGCCCGTGAACTTTTTTCGATTCGTCGGAATAAAGAATATTCCGAGTTATCCGAACGGAAGGCATAAGGAAGCTGCGGGTTGGAAAACTTTCCAAAGTATATGGGCGCCGAGTTTTCTGAATTGTCTTGCTTGTATGTACAGCATGCAAAAGAGGCTGATTCTTAACCTCACGGGCAGGGACTGCGATCTGTACGATTTGCTGCCGTTTTTTGCCTAAATGACGTCTCGCCGACTTTCGCAGCTGGCCGTCGCCCGTACAGACGTGCAACCACTGATGAGAGACATGAGCGGCTGCTAAAAGCGAGCGGTCATCGAGCATACGACGGAGATGCTGAGAGATTTCGACTGGTAGATCGCTGATAAAGTCGACCTTTTTATCCTCAGCGAAAAACTTGACGCCAATAGCGGAAAGCATGTTTCTGAAGAACTCCATATCGAAGTAGCGTTCACTGACGATAGCCAAGAACTGGTAATGTCGGTCGGCGTAGCTGTTTTTATATAGCAACGGGATCGTTCTAGATGATTGCACCGTCGAATCAGAAGCATACCTTCTCGACCGTGACCAATATACATCAAATCACCTTCCGAATGTCGAGCACCTCCTCGTAGCTTCTGCGATTTCGAAAAATATTGTGCTTCAGAAGAGAAAATGTATCGAAATCCATAAAAGACTCCTGATGAGTTCTGCTTGTGTCACAAAAACGGAGTTTCGCACATTATTCCAACAATATGTCAAATAGAACTAATTGTTAACGTCAATGATTGACATCCTTGTCATTGCGTTCGGCGGTAGTCATTGCATACGTGGATCTAAAATCATCATCACAACATGACGAGTACAAAAATATCATCAGCCAATAGAAATCACAATAGCCGCGTTTTGCGTGAGTCGTTAAGAACAAATATCTTCATTGTTAGATCATCCCAACAACATGTCAACTAAAGTTAATATTCTTCAATCCCAATAAATGCAAGTCATTCATCGAAGTTTAATTATACTTCTTGTCGTTTGGATAGCCCGTGAACTTTTTCGTGATTCGTCGGAATAAAGAATATTCCGAGTTATCCGAACGGAAGGCATAACGAAGCTGCGAGTTGGAAAACTTCCCATAGTATATGGGCGCCGAGTTTCCTGAATTGTCTTGCTTGTATGTACAGCATGCAAAAGAGGCTGATTCTTAACCTTACGGGCAGGGACTGCGATCTGTTCGAATTGCTGCCGTTTTTTGCCTAAATGATGTCTCGCCGACTTTCGCAGCTGGCCGTCGCCCGTACAGACGTGCAACCACTGATGAGAGACATAAGCGGCTGCTAGAAGCGAGCGGTCATCGAGCATACGAAGGAGATGCTGAGAGATTTCGACTGGTAGATCGCTGATAAAGTCGACCTTTTTATCCTCAGCGAAAAACTTGACGCCAATAGCGGAAAGCATGTTTCTGAAGAACTCCATATCGAAGTAGCGTTCACTGACGATAGTCAAGAACTGGTAATGTCGGTCGGCGTAGCTGTTTTCATATAGCAACGGGATCGTTCTAGATGATTGCACCGTCGAATCAGAAGCCTACCTTCTCGACCGTGACCAATAGACATCAAATCACCTTTCAAATGTCGAGCAACTCCTCGTAACTTTAGCGATTTCGAAAAATATTGTGCTTCAGAAGAGAAAATGTATCGAAATCCATGAAAGACTCCTGATGAGTTCTGCTTGTGTCACAAAAACGGAGTTTCGCACATCATTTCAACAATATGTCAAATACAACTAATTTTCAACGTCAATGATTGACATCCTTGTCAGTGCGTTCGGGGGTCGATATTGCATACGTGGATCTAAAATCATCATCACAACATGACAAGTACAATAACTATCATCAGCAAATAAAAATCACAATAGCCGCGTTTTGCGTGAGTCGTTAAGAACTCATCTTCATTGTTAGATCATCCCAACAACATGTCAACTAAAGTATTCTTCAATCCCAATTAATGCAAGTCATTCATCGAAGTTTAATTATACTTCTTGTCGGTTGGATAGCCCGTGAACTTTTTCGTGATTCATCGGGATAAATAATATTCCGAGTTATTCGAACGGAAGGCATAACGAAGCTGCGAGGTGCAAAACTTCCTAAAGTATATGGGCACCGAGTTTTCTGAATTGTCTTGCTCGTATTTACAGCATGCGAAAGAGGCTGATTCTCAACCTTACGGGCAGGGACTGCGATCTGTTCGATTTGCTGCCGTTTTTTGCCTAAATGACGTCTCGCCGACTTTTGCAGCTGGCCGTCGCCCGTACAGACGTGCGACCACTGATGAGAGACATGAGCGGCTGCTAAAAGCAAGCGGTCATCGAGCATACAAAGGAGATGCTGAGAGATTTCGACTGGTAGATCGCTGATAAAGTCGACCTTTTTATCCTCAGCGAAAAATTTGACGCCAATAGCGGAAAGTATGTTTCTGAAGAACTCCATATCGAAGTAGCGTTCAATGACGATAGTCAAGAACTGGTAATGTCGGTCGGCGTAGCTGTTTTTATATAGCAACTGGATCGTTCCAGATGATTGCACCGTCGAATCAGAAGCCTACCTTCTCGACCGTGACCAATAGACATCAAATCACCTTTCAAATGTCGAGCACCTCCTCGTAACTTCTGCGATTTCGAAAAATATTGTGCTTCAGAAGAGAAAATGTATCGAAATCCATAATAGACTCCTGATGAATTCTGCTTGTGTCACAAAAACGGAGTTTCGCACATTATTCCAACAATATGTCAAATAGAACTAATTGTCAACGTCAATGATTGACATCCTTGTCAGTGCGATCGGCGGTAGTCATTGCATACGTGGATCTAAAATCATCATCACAACATGACAAGTACAATAAATATTATCAGCAAATAAAAATCACAATAGCCGCGTTTTGCGTGAGTCGTTAAGAACAAATATCTTCATTGTTAGATCATCCCAACAACATGTCAACTAAAGTTAATATTCTTCAATTCCAATCAATGCAAGTCATTCATCGAAGTTTAATTATACTTCTTGTCGGTTGGATAGCCCGTGAACTTTTTTCGATTCGTCGGAATAAAGAATATTCCGAGTTATCCGAACGGAAGGCATAAGGAAGCTGCGGGTTGGAAAACTTTCCAAAGTATATGGGCGCCGAGTTTTCTGAATTGTCTTGCTTGTATGTACAGCATGCAAAAGAGGCTGATTCTTAACCTCACGGGCAGGGACTGCGATCTGTACGATTTGCTGCCGTTTTTTGCCTAAATGACGTCTCGCCGACTTTCGCAGCTGGCCGTCGCCCGTACAGACGTGCAACCACTGATGAGAGACATGAGCGGCTGCTAAAAGCGAGCGGTCATCGAGCATACGACGGAGATGCTGAGAGATTTCGACTGGTAGATCGCTGATAAAGTCGACCTTTTTATCCTCAGCGAAAAACTTGACGCCAATAGCGGAAAGCATGTTTCTGAAGAACTCCATATCGAAGTAGCGTTCACTGACGATAGCCAAGAACTGGTAATGTCGGTCGGCGTAGCTGTTTTTATATAGCAACGGGATCGTTCTAGATGATTGCACCGTCGAATCAGAAGCATACCTTCTCGACCGTGACCAATATACATCAAATCACCTTCCGAATGTCGAGCACCTCCTCGTAGCTTCTGCGATTTCGAAAAATATTGTGCTTTAGAAGAGAAAATGTATCGAAATCCATAAAAGACTCCTGATGAGTTCTGCTTGTGTCACAAAAACGGAGTTTCGCACATTATTCCAACAATATGTCAAATAGAACTAATTGTTAACGTCAATGATTGACATCCTTGTCATTGCGTTCGGCGGTAGTCATTGCATACGTGGATCTAAAATCATCATCACAACATGACGAGTACAAAAATATCATCAGCCAATAGAAATCACAATAGCCGCGTTTTGCGTGAGTCGTTAAGAACAAATATCTTCATTGTTAGATCATCCCAACAACATGTCAACTAAAGTTAATATTCTTCAATCCCAATAAATGCAAGTCATTCATCGAAGTTTAATTATACTTCTTGTCGTTTGGATAGCCCGTGAACTTTTTCGTGATTCGTCGGGATAAAGAATATTCCAAGTTATTCGAACGGAAGGCATAACGAAGCTGCGAGGTGCAAAACTTCCCATAGTATATGGGCGCCGAGTTTTCTGAATTGTCTTGCTCGTATTTACAGCATGCGAAAGGGGCTGATTCTCAACCTTACGGGCAGGGACTGCGATCTGTTCGATTTGCTGCCGTTTTTTGCCTAAATGATGTCTCGCCGACTTTCGCAGCTGGCCGTCGCCCGTACAGACGTGCAACCACTGATGAGAGACATGAGCGGCTGCTAGAAGCGAGCGGTCATCAAGCATACGGAGGAGATGCTGAGAGATTTCGACTGGTAAATCGCTGATAAAGTCGACCGTTTTATCCTCAGCGAAAAACTTGACGCCAATAGCGGTAAGCATGCTTCTGAAGAACTCCATATCGAAGTAGCGTTCACTGACGATAGCCAAGAACTGGTAATGTCGGTCGGCGTAGCTGTTTTTATATAGCAACTGGATCGTTCCAGATGATTGCACCGTCGAATCAGAAGCCTACCTTCTCGACTGTGACCAATAGACATCAAATCACCTTTCAAATGTCGAGCACCTCCTCGTAACCTCAGCGATTTTCAAAAATATTGTGCTTCAGAAGAGAAAATGTATCGAAATCCATGAAAGACTCCTGACGAGTTCTGCTTGTGTCACAAAAACGGAGTTTCGCACAGTATTCCAACAATATGTCAAATAGAACTAATTGTCAACGTCAATGATTGACATCCTTGTCAGTGCGTTCGGCGGTAGCCATTGCATACGTGGATCTAAAATCATCATCACAACATGACAAGTACAATAAATATTATCAGCAAATAAAAATCACAATAGCCGCGTTTTGCGTGAGTCGTTAAGAACAAATATCTTCATTGTTAGATCATCCCAACAACATGTCAACTAAAGTTAATATTCTTCAATTCCAATCAATGCAAGTCATTCATCGAAGTTTAATTATACTTCTTGTCGGTTGGATAGCCCGTGAACTTTTTTCGATTCGTCGGAATAAAGAATATTCCGAGTTATCCGAACGGAAGGCATAAGGAAGCTGCGGGTTGGAAAACTTTCCAAAGTATATGGGCGCCGAGTTTTCTGAATTGTCTTGCTTGTATGTACAGCATGCAAAAGAGGCTGATTCTTAACCTCACGGGCAGGGACTGCGATCTGTACGATTTGCTGCCGTTTTTTGCCTAAATGACGTCTCGCCGACTTTCGCAGCTGGCCGTCGCCCGTACAGACGTGCAACCACTGATGAGAGACATGAGCGGCTGCTAAAAGCGAGCGGTCATCGAGCATACGACGGAGATGCTGAGAGATTTCGACTGGTAGATCGCTGATAAAGTCGACCTTTTTATCCTCAGCGAAAAACTTGACGCCAATAGCGGAAAGCATGTTTCTGAAGAACTCCATATCGAAGTAGCGTTCACTGACGATAGCCAAGAACTGGTAATGTCGGTCGGCGTAGCTGTTTTTATATAGCAACGGGATCGTTCTAGATGATTGCACCGTCGAATCAGAAGCCTACCTTCTCGACCGTGACCAATAGGCATCAAATCACCTTTCAAATGTCGAGCACCTCCTCGTAACTTTAGCGATTTCGAAAAATATTGTGCTTCAGAAGAGAAAATGTATCGAAATCCATGAAAGACTCCTGATGAGTTCTGCTTGTGTCACAAAAACGGAGTTTCGCACATCATTTCAACAATATGTCAAATACAACTAATTGTCAACGTCAATGATTGACATCCTTGTCAGTGCGTTCGGGGGTCGATATTGCATACGTGGATCTAAAATCATCATCACAACATGACAAGTACAATAACTATCATCAGCAAATAAAAATCACAATAGCCGCGTTTTGCGTGAGTCGTTAAGAACTCATCTTCATTGTTAGATCATCCCAACAACATGTCAACTAAAGTATTCTTCAATCCCAATTAATGCAAGTCATTCATCGAAGTTTAATTATACTTCTTGTCCTGTTTGTATAGCCCGTGAACTTTTTCGTGATTCGTCGGAATAAAGAATATTCCGAGTTATCCGAACGGAAGGCATAAGGAAGCTGCGGGTTGGAAAACTTCCCAAAGTATATGGGCGCCGAGTTTTCTGAATTGTCTTGCTTGTATGTACAGCATGCAAAAGAGGCTGATTCTTAACCTTACGGGCAGGGACTGCGATCTGTTCGATTTGCTGCCGTTTTTTGCCTAAATGATGTCTCGCCGACTTTCGCAGCTGGCCGTCGCCCGTACAGACGTGCAACCACTGATGAGAGACATGAGCGGCTGCTAGAAGCGAGCGGTCATCAAGCATACGAAGTAGGTGCTGAGAAATTTCGACTTGTAGATCGCTGATAAAGTCGACCTTTTTATCCTCAGCGAAAAATTTGACGCCAATAGCGGAAAGCATGTTTCTGAAGAACTCCATATCGAAGTAGCGTTCACTGACGATAGCCAAGAAATGGTAATGTCGGTCGGCGTAGCTATTTTTACATAGCAACTGGATCGTTCCAGATGATTGCACCGTCGAATCAGAAGCCTACCTTCTCGACCGTGACCAATAGACATCAAATCACCTTTCAAATGTCGAGCACCTCCTCGTAACTTCAGCGATTTCGAAAAATATTGTGCTTCAGAAGAGAAAATGTATCGAAATCCATGGAAGACTCCTGATGAGTTCTGCTTGTGTCACAAAAACGGAGTTTCGTACATTATTCCAACAATATGCCAAATAGAACTAATTGTCAACGTCAATGATTGACATCCTTGTCAGTGCGATCGGCGGTAGCTATTGCATACGTGAATCTAAAATCATCATCACAACATGACGAGTTCAAAAATATCATCAGCCAATAGAAATCACAATAGTCGCGTTTTGCGTGAGTCGTTAAGAACAAATATCTTCATTGTTAGATCATCCCAACAACATGTCAACTAAAGTTAATATTCTTCAATTCCAATCAATGCAAGTCATTCATCGAAGTTTAATTATACTTCTTGTCGTTTGTATAGCCCGTGAACTTTTTCGTGATTCGTCGGAATAAAGAATATTCCGAGTTATCCGAACGGAAGGCATAACGAAGCTGCGAGTTGGAAAACTTCCCATAGTATATGGGCGCCGAGTTTCCTGAATTGTCTTGCTTGTATGTACAGCATGCAAAAGAGGCTGATTCTTAACCTTACGGGCAGAGACTGCGATCTGTTCGAATTGCTGCCGTTTTTTGCCTAAATGATGTCTCGCCGACTTTCGCAGCTGGCCGTCGCCCGTACAGACGTGCAACCACTGATGAGAGACATAAGCGGCTGCTAGAAGCGAGCGGTCATCGAGCATACGAAGGAGATGCTGAGAGATTTCGACTGGTAGATCGCTGATAAAGTCGACCTTTTTATCCTCAGCGAAAAACTTGACGCCAATAGCGGAAAGCATGTTTCTGAAGAACTCCATATCGAAGTAGCGTTCACTGACGATAGTCAAGAACTGGTAATGTCGGTCGGCGTAGCTGTTTTTATATAGCAACGGGATCGTTCTAGATGATTGCACCGTCGAATCAGAAGCCTACCTTCTCGACCGTGACCAATAGACATCAAATCACCTTCCAAATGTCGATCACCTCCTCGTAGCTTCTGCGATTTCAAAAAATATTGTGCTTCAGAAGAGAAAATGTATCGAAATCCATAAAAGACTCCTGGCGATTTCTGCTTGTGTCACAAAAACGGAGTTTCGCACATTATTCCAACAATATGTCAAATAGAACTAATTGTCAACGTCAATGATTGACATCCTTGTCAGTGCGTTCGGCGGTAGTCATTGCATACGTGGATCTAAAACCATCATCGAGACGTGACAAGTACAAAAATATCATCAGCCAATAGAAATCACAATAGCCGCGTTTTGCGTGAGTCGTTAAGAACAAATATCTTCATTGTTAGATCATCCCAACAACATGTCAACTAGAGTTAATATTCTTCAATCCCAATAAATGCAAGTCATTCATCGAAGTTTAATTATACTTCTTGTCGTTTGGATAGCCCGTGAACTTTTTCGTGATTCATCGGGATAAATAATATTCCGAGTTATTCGAACGGAAGGCATAACGAAGCTGCGAGGTGCAAAACTTCCTAAAGTATATGGGCGCCGAGTTTTCTGAATTGTCTTGCTTGTATGTACATCATGCAAAAGAGGCTGATTCTCAACCTTACGGGCAGGGACTGCGATTTGTTCGATTTGCTGCCGTTTTTTGCCTAAATGATGTCTCGCCGACTTTCGCAACTGGCCGTCGCCCGTACAGACGTGCGACCACTGATGAGAGACATGAGCGGCTGCTAAAAGCAAGCGGTCATCGAGCATACAAAGGAGATGCTGAGAGATTTCGACTGGTAGATCGCTGATAAAGTCGACCTTTTTATCCTCAGCGAAAAACATGACGCCAATAGCGGAAAGCATGTTTCTGAAGAACTCCATATCGAAGTAGCGTTCACTGACGATAGTCAAGAACTGGTAATGTCGGTCGGCGTAGCTGTTTTTATATAGCAACGGGATCGTTCTAGATGATTGCACCGTCGAATCAGAAGCCTACCTTCTCGACCGTGACCAATAGACATCAAATCACCTTTCAAATGTCGATCACCTCCTCGTAGCTTCTGCGATTTCGAAAAATATTGTGCTTCAGAAGAGAAAATGTATCGACATCCATGAAAGACTCCTGACGATTTCTGCTCGTGTCACAAAAACGGAGTTTCGCACATTATTCCAACAATATGTCAAATAGAACTAATTGTCAACGTCAATGATTGACATCCTTGTCAGTGCGTTCGGCGGTAGTCATTGCATACGTGGATCTAAAATCATCATCACAACATGACAAGTACAAAAATATCATCAGCCAATAGAAATCACAATAGCCGCGTTTTGCGTGAGTCGTTAAGAACTCATATTCATTGTTAGATCATCCCAACAACATGTCAACTAGAGTTAATATTCTTCAATTCCAATCAATGCAAGTCATTCATCGAAGTTTAATTATACTTCTTGTCGGTTGGATAGCCCGTGAACTTTTTCGTGATTCGTCGGAATAAAGAATATTCCGAGTTATCCGAACGGAAGGCATAACGAAGCTGCGAGTTGCAAAACTTCCCATAGTATATGGGCGCCGAGTTTTCTGAATTGTCTTGCTCGTATTTACAGCATGCGGAAGAGGCTGATTCTCAACCTTACGGGCAGGGACTGCGATCTGTTCGATTCGCTGTCGTTTTTTGTTTAAATGATGTCTCGCCGACTTTCGCAGCTGGCCGTCGCCTGTACATACGTGCAACCACTGATAAGAGACATGAGCGGCTGCTAGAAGCGAGCGGTCATCGAGCATACGAAGGAGATGCTGAGAGATGTCGACTGGTAGATCGCTGATAAAGTCGACCTTTTTATCCTTAGCGAAAAATTTGACGCCAATAGCGGAAAGCATGTTTCTGAAGAACTCCATATCGAAGTAGCGTTTACTGACGATAGCCAAGAACTGGTAATATCGGTCGGCGTAGCTGTTTTTATATAGCAACTGGATCGTTCCAGATGATTGCACCGTCGAATCAGAAGCCTAATTTCTCGACCGTGACCAATAGACATCAAATCACCTTTCAAATGTCGAGCACCTCCTCGTAACTTCTGCGATTTCGAGAAATATTGTGCTTCAGAAGAGAAAATGTATCGAAATCCATAAAAGACTCCTGATGAGTTCTGCGTGTGTCACAAAAACGGAGTTTCGCACATTATTCCAACAATATGTCAAATAGAACTAATGGTCAACGTCAATGATTGACATCCTTGTCAGTGCGTTCGGGGGTCGCCATTGCATACGTGGATCTAAAATCATCATCACAACATGACAAGTACAATAAATATCATCAGCAAATAAGAATCACAATAGCCGCGTTTTGCGTGAGTCGTTAAGAACTCATCTTCATTGTTAGATCATCCCAACAACATGTCAACTAAAGTATTCTTCAATCCCAATTAATGCAAGTCATTCATCAAAGTTTAATTATACTTCTTGTCGTGTTTGTATAGCCCGTGAACTTTTTCGTGATTCGTCGGAATAAAGAATATTCCGAGTTATCCGAACGGAAGGCATAACGAAGCTGCGAGTTGGAAAACTTCCCATAGTATATGGGCGCCCAGTTTTCTGAATTGTCTTGCTTGTATGTACAGCATGCAAAAGAGGCTGATTCTTAACCTTACTGGCAGGGACTGCGATCTGTTCGATTTGCTGCCGTTTTTTGCCTAAATGAAGTCTCGCCGACTTTCGCAGCTGGCCGTCGCCTGTACACACGTGCAACCACTGATGAGAGACATGAGCGGCTGCTAGAAGCGAGCGGTCATCAAGCATACGACGGAGATGCTGAGAGATTTCGACTGGTAGATCGCTGATAAAGTCGACCTTTTTATCCTCAGCGAAAAACTTGACGCCAATAGCGGAAAGCATGTTTCTGAAGAACTCCATATCGAAGTAGCGTTCACTGACGATAGCCAAGAACTGGTAATGTCGGTCGGCGTAGCTGTTTTTATATAGCAACGGGATCGTTCTAGATGATTGCACCGTCGAATCAGAAGCCTACCTTCTCGACTGTGACCAATAGACATCAAATCACCTTTCAAATGTCGAGCACCTCCTCGTAACCTCAGCGATTTTCAAAAATATTGTGCTTCAGAAGAGAAAATGTATCGAAATCCATGAAAGACTCCTGACGAGTTCTGCTTGTGTCACAAAAACGGAGTTTCGCACAGTATTCCAACAATATGTCAAATAGAACTAATTGTCAACGTCAATGATTGACATCCTTGTCAGTGCGTTCGGCGGTAGCCATTGCATACGTGGATCTAAAATCATCATCACAACATGACAAGTACAATAAATATTATCAGCAAATAAAAATCACAATAGCCGCGTTTTGCGTGAGTCGTTAAGAACAAATATCTTCATTGTTAGATCATCCCAACAACATGTCAACTAAAGTTAATATTCTTCAATTCCAATCAATGCAAGTCATTCATCGAAGTTTAATTATACTTCTTGTCGGTTGGATAGCCCGTGAACTTTTTTTCGATTCGTCGGAATAAAGAATATTCCGAGTTATCCGAACGGAAGGCATAAGGAAGCTGCGGGTTGGAAAACTTTCCAAAGTATATGGGCGCCGAGTTTTCTGAATTGTCTTGCTTGTATGTACAGCATGCAAAAGAGGCTGATTCTTAACCTCACGGGCAGGGACTGCGATCTGTACGATTTGCTGCCGTTTTTTGCCTAAATGACGTCTCGCCGACTTTCGCAGCTGGCCGTCGCCCGTACAGACGTGCAACCACTGATGAGAGACATGAGCGGCTGCTAAAAGCGAGCGGTCATCGAGCATACGACGGAGATGCTGAGAGATTTCGACTGGTAGATCGCTGATAAAGTCGACCTTTTTATCCTCAGCGAAAAACTTGACGCCAATAGCGGAAAGCATGTTTCTGAAGAACTCCATATCGAAGTAGCGTTCACTGACGATAGCCAAGAACTGGTAATGTCGGTCGGCGTAGCTGTTTTTATATAGCAACGGGATCGTTCTAGATGATTGCACCGTCGAATCAGAAGCCTACCTTCTCGACCGTGACCAATAGGCATCAAATCACCTTTCAAATGTCGAGCACCTCCTCGTAACTTTAGCGATTTCGAAAAATATTGTGCTTCAGAAGAGAAAATGTATCGAAATCCATGGAAGACTCCTGATGAGTTCTGCTTGTGTCACAAAAACGGAGTTTCGCACATTATTCCAACAATATGCCAAATAGAACTAATTGTCAACGTCAATGATTGACATCCTTGTCAGTGCGATCGGCGGTAGTCATTGCATACGTGAATCTAAAATCATCATCACAACATGACGAGTTCAAAAATATCATCAGCCAATAGAAATCACAATAGTCGCGTTTTGCGTGAGTCGTTAAGAACAAATATCTTCATTGTTAGATCATCCCAACAACATGTCAACTAAAGTTAATATTCTTCAATTCCAATCAATGCAAGTCATTCATCGAAGTTTAATTATACTTCTTGTCGTTTGTATAGCCCGTGAACTTTTTCGTGATTCGTCGGAATAAAGAATATTCCGAGTTATCCGAACGGAAGGCATAAGGAAGCTGCGGGTTGGAAAACTTCCCAAAGTATATGGGCGCCGAGTTTTCTGAATTGTCTTGCTTGTATGTACAGCACGCAAAAGAGGCTGATTCTTAACCTTACGGGCAGGGACTGCGATCTGTTCGATATGCTGCCGTTTTTTGCCTAAATGATGTCTCGCCGACTTTCGCAGCTGGCCGTCGCCCGTACAGACGTGCAACCACTGATGAGAGACATGAGCGGCTTCTAGAAGCGAGCGGTCATCGAGCATACGGAGGAGATGCTGAGAGATTTCGACTGGTAGATCGCTGATAAAGTCGACCGTTTTATCCTCAGCGAAAAATTTGACGCCAATAGCGGAAAGCATGCTTCTGAAGAACTCCATATCGAAGTAGCGTTCACTGACGATAGCCAAGAAATGGTAATGTCGGTCGGCGTCGCTGCCTTTATATAGCAACTGGATCTTTCCAGATGATTGCACCGTCGAATCAGAAGCCTACCTCCTCGACCGTTACCAATAGACATCAAATCACCTTTCAAATGTCGAGCACCTCCTCGTAACTTCTGCGATTTTGAAAAATATTGTGCTTCAGAAGAGAAAATGTATCGAAATCCATAATAGACTCCTGATGAATTCTGCTTGTGTCACAAAAACGGAGTTTCGCACATTATTCCAACAATATGTCAAATAGAACTAATTGTCAACGTCAATGATTGACATCCTTGTCAGTGCGATCGGCGGTAGTCATTGCATACGTGGATCTAAAATCATCATCACAACATGACGAGTTCAAAAATATCATCAGCCAATAGAAATCACAATAGTCGCGTTTTGCGTGAGTCGTTAAGAACAAATATCTTCATTGTTAGATCATCCCAACAACATGTCAACTAAAGTTAATATTCTTCAATCCCAATAAATGCAAGTCATTCATCGAAGTTTAATTATACTTCTTGTCGTTTGGATAGCCCGTGAACTTTTTCGTGATTCGTCGGGATAAAGAATATTCCAAGTTATTCGAACGGAAGGCATAACGAAGCTGCGAGGTGCAAAACTTCCCATAGTATATGGGCGCCGAGTTTTCTGAATTGTCTTGCTCGTATTTACAGCATGCGAAAGGGGCTGATTCTCAACCTTACGGGCAGGGACTGCGATCTGTTCGATTTGCTGCCGTTTTTTGCCTAAATGATGTCTCGCCGACTTTCGCAGCTGGCCGTCGCCCGTACAGACGTGCAACCACTGATGAGAGACATGAGCGGCTGCTAGAAGCGAGCGGTCATCAAGCATACGGAGGAGATGCTGAAAGATTTCGACTGGTAAATCGCTGATAAAGTCGACCGTTTTATCCTCAGCGAAAAACTTGACGCCAATAGCGGTAAGCATGCTTCTGAAGAACTCCATATCGAAGTAGCGTTCACTGACGATAGCCAAGATTTGGTAATGTCGGTCGGCGTAGCTGTTTTTATATAGCAACGGGATCGTTCTAGATGATTGCACCGTCGAATCAGAAGCATACCTTCTCGACCGTGACCAATCAAATCACCTTCCGAATGTCGAGCACCTCCTCGTAGCTTCTGCGATTTCGAAAAATATTGTGCTTCAGAAGAGAAAATGTATCGAAATCCATAAAAGACTCCTGATGAGTTCCGCTTGTGTCACAAAAACGGAGTTTCGCACATTATTCCAACAATATGTCAAATAGAACTAATTGTTAACGTCAATGATTGACATCCTTGTCATTGCGTTCGGCGGTAGTCATTGCATACGTGGATCTAAAATGATCATCACAACATGACAAGTACAATAAATATTATCAGCAAATAAAAATCACAATAGCCGCGTTTTGCGTGAGTCGTTAAGAACAAATATCTTCATTGTTAGATCATCCCAACAACATGTCAACTAAAGTTAATATTCTTCAATTCCAATCAATGCAAGTCATTCATCGAAGTTTAATTATACTTCTTGTCGGTTGGATAGCCCGTGAACTTTTTTCGATTCGTCGGAATAAAGAATATTCCGAGTTATCCGAACGGAAGGCATAAGGAAGCTGCGGGTTGGAAAACTTTCCAAAGTATATGGGCGCCGAGTTTTCTGAATTGTCTTGCTTGTATGTACAGCATGCAAAAGAGGCTGATTCTTAACCTCACGGGCAGGGACTGCGATCTGTACGATTTGCTGCCGTTTTTTGCCTAAATGACGTCTCGCCGACTTTCGCAGCTGGCCGTCGCCCGTACAGACGTGCAACCACTGATGAGAGACATGAGCGGCTGCTAAAAGCGAGCGGTCATCGAGCATACGACGGAGATGCTGAGAGATTTCGACTGGTAGATCGCTGATAAAGTCGACCTTTTTATCCTCAGCGAAAAACTTGACGCCAATAGCGGAAAGCATGTTTCTGAAGAACTCCATATCGAAGTAGCGTTCACTGACGATAGCCAAGAACTGGTAATGTCGGTCGGCGTAGCTGTTTTTATATAGCAACGGGATCGTTCTAGATGATTGCACCGTCGAATCAGAAGCATACCTTCTCGACCGTGACCAATATACATCAAATCACCTTCCGAATGTCGAGCACCTCCTCGTAGCTTCTGCGATTTCGAAAAATATTGTGCTTCAGAAGAGAAAATGTATCGAAATCCATAAAAGACTCCTGATGAGGTCTGCTTGTGTCACAAAAACGGAGTTTCGCACATTATTCCAACAATATGTCAAATAGAACTAATTGTTAACGTCAATGATTGACATCCTTGTCATTGCGTTCGGCGGTAGTCATTGCATACGTGGATCTAAAATCATCATCACAACATGACGAGTACAAAAATATCATCAGCCAATAGAAATCACAATAGCCGCGTTTTGCGTGAGTCGTTAAGAACAAATATCTTCATTGTTAGATCATCCCAACAACATGTCAACTAAAGTTAATATTCTTCAATCCCAATAAATGCAAGTCATTCATCGAAGTTTAATTATACTTCTTGTCGTTTGGATAGCCCGTGAACTTTTTCGTGATTCGTCGGAATAAAGAATATTCCGAGTTATCCGAACGGAAGGCATAACGAAGCTGCGAGTTGGAAAACTTCCCATAGTATATGGGCGCCGAGTTTCCTGAATTGTCTTGCTTGTATGTACAGCATGCAAAAGAGGCTGATTCTTAACCTTACGGGCAGGGACTGCGATCTGTTCGAATTGCTGCCGTTTTTTGCCTAAATGATGTCTCGCCGACTTTCGCAGCTGGCCGTCGCCCGTACAGACGTGCAACCACTGATGAGAGACATAAGCGGCTGCTAGAAGCGAGCGGTCATCGAGCATACGAAGGAGATGCTGAGAGATTTCGACTGGTAGATCGCTGATAAAGTCGACCTTTTTATCCTCAGCGAAAAACTTGACGCCAATAGCGGAAAGCATGTTTCTGAAGAACTCCATATCGAAGTAGCGTTCACTGACGATAGTCAAGAACTGGGAATGTCGGTCGGCGTAGCTGTTTTTATATAGCAACGGGATCGTTCTAGATGATCGCACCGTCGAATCAGAAGCCTACCTTCTCGACCGTGACCAATAGACATCAAATCACCTTTCAAATGTCGAGCAACTCCTCGTAACTTTAGCGATTTCGAAAAATATTGTGCTTCAGAAGAGAAAATGTATCGAAATCCATGAAAGACTCCTGATGAGTTCTGCTTGTGTCACAAAAACGGAGTTTCGCACATCATTTCAACAATATGTCAAATACAACTAATTTTCAACGTCAATGATTGACATCCTTGTCATTGCGTTCGGCGGTAGTCATTGCATACGTGGATCTAAAATGATCATCACAACATGACAAGTACAATAAATATTATCAGCAAATAAAAATCACAATAGCCGCGTTTTGCGTGAGTCGTTAAGAACAAATATCTTCATTGTTAGATCATCCCAACAACATGTCAACTAAAGTTAATATTCTTCAATTCCAATCAATGCAAGTCATTCATCGAAGTTTAATTATACTTCTTGTCGGTTGGATAGCCCGTGAACTTTTTTCGATTCGTCGGAATAAAGAATATTCCGAGTTATCCGAACGGAAGGCATAAGGAAGCTGCGGGTTGGAAAACTTTCCAAAGTATATGGGCGCCGAGTTTTCTGAATTGTCTTGCTTGTATGTACAGCATGCAAAAGAGGCTGATTCTTAACCTCACGGGCAGGGACTGCAATCTGTACGATTTGCTGCCGTTTTTTGCCTAAATGACGTCTCGCCGACTTTCGCAGCTGGCCGTCGCCCGTACAGACGTGCAACCACTGATGAGAGACATGAGCGGCTGCTAAAAGCGAGCGGTCATCGAGCATACGACGGAGATGCTGAGAGATTTCGACTGGTAGATCGCTGATAAAGTCGACCTTTTTATCCTCAGCGAAAAACTTGACGCCAATAGCGGAAAGCATGTTTCTGAAGAACTCCATATCGAAGTAGCGTTCACTGACGATAGCCAAGAACTGGTAATGTCGGTCGGCGTAGCTGTTTTTATATAGCAACGGGATCGTTCTAGATGATTGCACCGTCGAATCAGAAGCATACCTTCTCGACCGTGACCAATATACATCAAATCACCTTCCGAATGTCGAGCACCTCCTCGTAGCTTCTGCGATTTCGAAAAATATTGTGCTTCAGAAGAGAAAATGTATCGAAATCCATAAAAGACTCCTGATGAGGTCTGCTTGTGTCACAAAAACGGAGTTTCGCACATTATTCCAACAATATGTCAAATAGAACTAATTGTTAACGTCAATGATTGACATCCTTGTCATTGCGTTCGGCGGTAGTCATTGCATACGTGGATCTAAAATCATCATCACAACATGACGAGTACAAAAATATCATCAGCCAATAGAAATCACAATAGCCGCGTTTTGCGTGAGTCGTTAAGAACAAATATCTTCATTGTTAGATCATCCCAACAACATGTCAACTAAAGTTAATATTCTTCAATCCCAATAAATGCAAGTCATTCATCGAAGTTTAATTATACTTCTTGTCGTTTGGATAGCCCGTGAACTTTTTCGTGATTCGTCGGAATAAAGAATATTCCGAGTTATCCGAACGGAAGGCATAACGAAGCTGCGAGTTGGAAAACTTCCCATAGTATATGGGCGCCGAGTTTCCTGAATTGTCTTGCTTGTATGTACAGCATGCAAAAGAGGCTGATTCTTAACCTTACGGGCAGGGACTGCGATCTGTTCGAATTGCTGCCGTTTTTTGCCTAAATGATGTCTCGCCGACTTTCGCAGCTGGCCGTCGCCCGTACAGACGTGCAACCACTGATGAGAGACATAAGCGGCTGCTAGAAGCGAGCGGTCATCGAGCATACGAAGGAGATGCTGAGAGATTTCGACTGGTAGATCGCTGATAAAGTCGACCTTTTTATCCTCAGCGAAAAACTTGACGCCAATAGCGGAAAGCATGTTTCTGAAGAACTCCATATCGAAGTAGCGTTCACTGACGATAGTCAAGAACTGGGAATGTCGGTCGGCGTAGCTGTTTTTATATAGCAACGGGATCGTTCTAGATGATCGCACCGTCGAATCAGAAGCCTACCTTCTCGACCGTGACCAATAGACATCAAATCACCTTTCAAATGTCGAGCAACTCCTCGTAACTTTAGCGATTTCGAAAAATATTGTGCTTCAGAAGAGAAAATGTATCGAAATCCATGAAAGACTCCTGATGAGTTCTGCTTGTGTCACAAAAACGGAGTTTCGCACATCATTTCAACAATATGTCAAATACAACTAATTTTCAACGTCAATGATTGACATCCTTGTCAGTGCGTTCGGGGGTCGATATTGCATACGTGGATCTAAAATCATCATCACAACATGACAAGTACAATAACTATCATCAGCAAATAAAAATCACAATAGCCGCGTTTTGCGTGAGTCGTTAAGAACTCATCTTCATTGTTAGATCATCCCAACAACATGTCAACTAAAGTATTCTTCAATCCCAATTAATGCAAGTCATTCATCGAAGTTTAATTATACTTCTTGTCCTGTTTGTATAGCCCGTGAACTTTTTCGTGATTCGTCGGAATAAAGAATATTCCGAGTTATCCGAACGGAAGGCATAAGGAAGCTGCGGGTTGGAAAACTTCCCAAAGTATATGGGCGCCGAGTTTTCTGAATTGTCTTGCTCGTATTTACAGCATGCGAAAGGGGCTGATTCTCAACCTTACGGGCAGGGACTGCGATCTGTTCGATTTGCTGCCGTTTTTTGCCTAAATGATGTCTCGCCGACTTTGGCAGCTGGCCGTCGCCCGTACAGACGTGCAACCACTGATGAGAGACATAAGCGGCTGCTAGAAGCGAGCGGTCATCAAGCACACGGAGGAGATGCTGAGAGATTTCGACTGGTAAATCGCTAATAAAGTCGACCGTTTTATCCTCAGCGAAAAACTTGACGCCAATAGCGGTAAGCATGCTTCTGAAGAACTCCATATCGAAGTAGCGTTCACTGACGATAGCCAAGAACTGGTAATGTCGGTCGGCGTAGCTGTTTTTATATAGCAACTGGATCGTTCCAGATGATTGCACCGTCGAATCAGAAGCCTACCTTCTCGACTGTGACCAATAGACATCAAGTCACCTTTCAAATGTCGAGCACCTCCTCGTAACCTCAGCGATTTTCAAAAATATTGTGCTTCAGAAGAGAAAATGTATCGAAATCCATGAAAGACTCCTGACGAGTTCTGCTTGTGTCACAAAAACGGAGTTTCGCACAGTATTCCAACAATATGTCAAATAGAACTAATTGTCAACGTCAATGATTGACATCCTTGTCAGTGCGATCGGCGGTAGTCATTGCATGCGTGAATCTAAAATCATCATCACAACATGACGAGTTCAAAAATATCATCAGCCAATAGAAATCACAATAGTCGCGTTTTGCGTGAGTCGTTAAGAACAAATATCTTCATTGTTAGATCATCTCAACAACATGTCAACTAAAGTTAATATTCTTCAATCCCAATAAATGCAAGTCATTCATCGAAGTTTAATTATACTTCTTGTCGTTTGTATAGCCCGTGAACTTTTTCGTGATTCGTCGGAATAAAGAATATTCCGAGTTATCCGAACGGAAGGCATAAGGAAGCTGCGAGTTGGAAAACTTCCCATAGTATATGGGCGCCCAGTTTTCTGAATTGTCTTGCTTGTATGTACAGCATGCAAAAGAGGCTGATTCTTAACCTTACTGGCAGGGACTGCGATCTGTTCGATTTGCTGCCGTTTTTTGCCTAAATGAAGTCTCGCCGACTTTCGCAGCTGGCCGTCGCCTGTACACACGTGCAACCACTGATGAGAGACATGAGCGGCTGCTAGAAGCGAGCGGTCATCAAGCATACGAAGGAGATGCTAAGAGATTTCGACTGGTAGATCGCCGATAAAGTCGACCTTTTTATCCTCAGCGAAAAATTTGAAGCCAATAGCGGAAAGCATGTTTCTGAAGAGATCCATATCGAAGTAGCGTTCACTGACGATAGCCAAGAAATGGTAATGTCGGTCGGCGTAGCTGCCTTTCTATAGCAACTGGATCGTTCCAGATGATTGCACCGTCGAATCACACGCCTACCTTCTCGACCGTGACCAATAGACATCAAATCACCTTTCAAATGTCGAGCACCTCCTCGTAACTTCAGCGATTTTCAAAAATATTGTGCTTCAGAAGAGAAAATGTATCGAAATCCATGAAAGACTCCTGACGAGTTCTGCTTGTGTCACAAAAACGGAGTTTCGCACATTATTCCAACAATATGTCAAATAGAACTAATTGTCAACGTCAATGATTGACATCCTTGTAAGTGCGTTCGGCGGTAGCCATTGCATACGTGGATCTAAAATCATCATCACAACATGACAAGTACAATAAATATTATCAGCAAATAAAAATCACAATAGCCGCGTTTTGCGTGAGTCGTTAAGAACTCATCTTCATTGTTAGATCATCCCAACAACATGTCAACTAAAGTTCTTCAATTCCAATCAATGCAAGTCATTCATCGAAGTTTAATTATACTTCTTGTCGGTTGGATAGCCCGTGAACTTTTTCGTGATTCGTCGGAATAAAGAATATTCCGAGTTATCCGAACGGAAGGCATAACGAAGCTGCGAGTTGCAAAACTTCCCATAGTATATGGGCGCCGAGTTTTCTGAATTGTCTTGCTCGTATTTACAGCATGCGAAAGAGGCTGATTCTCAACCTTACGGGCAGGGACTGCGATCTGTTCGATTCGCTGTCGTTTTTTGCCTAAATGATGTCTCGCCGACTTTCGCAGCTGGCCGTCGCCTGTACATACGTGCAACCACTGATAAGAGACATGAGCGGCTGCTAGAAGCGAGCGGTCATCGAGCATACGAAGGAGATGCTGAGAGATGTCGACTGGTAGATCGCTGATAAAGTCGACCTTTTTATCCTTAGCGAAAAATTTGACGCCAATAGCGGAAAGCATGTTTCTGAAGAACTCCATATCGAAGTAGCGTTTACTGACGATAGCCAAGAACTGGTAATATCGGTCGGCGTAGCTGTTTTTATATAGCAACTGGATCGTTCCAGATGATTGCACCGTCGAATCAGAAGCCTAATTTCTCGACCGTGACCAATAGACATCAAATCACCTTTCAAATGTCGAGCACCTCCTCGTAACTTCTGCGATTTCGAGAAATATTGTGCTTCAGAAGAGAAAATGTATCGAAATCCATAAAAAACTCCTGATGAGTTCTGCGTGTGTCACAAAAACGGAGTTTCGCACATTATTCCAACAATATGTCAAATAGAACTAATGGTCAACGTCAATGATTGACATCCTTGTCAGTGCGTTCGGGGGTCGCCATTGCATACGTGGATCTAAAATCATCATCACAACATGACAAGTACAATAAATATCATCAGCAAATAAGAATCACAATAGCCGCGTTTTGCGTGAGTCGTTAAGAACTCATCTTCATTGTTAGATCATCCCAACAACATGTCAACTAAAGTATTCTTCAATCCCAATTAATGCAAGTCATTCATCGAAGTTTAATTATACTTCTTGTCGTGTTTGTATAGCCCGTGAACTTTTTCGTGATTCGTCGGAATAAAGAATATTCCGAGTTATCCGAACGGAAGGCATAACGAAGCTGCGAGTTGGAAAACTTCCCATAGTATATGGGCGCCCAGTTTTCTGAATTGTCTTGCTTGTATGTACAGCATGCAAAAGAGGCTGATTCAGCCTTACTGGCAGGGACTGCGATCTGTTCGATTTGCTGCCGTTTTTTGCCTAAATGAAGTCTCGCCGACTTTCGCAGCTGGCCGTCGCCTGTACACACGTGCAACCACTGATGAGAGACATGAGCGGCTGCTAGAAGCGAGCGGTCATCAAGCATACGAAGGAGATGCTGAGAGATTTCGACTGGTAGATCGCCGATAAAGTCGACCTTTTTATCCTCAGCGAAAAATTTGAAGCCAATAGCGGAAAGCATGTTTCTGAAGAGCTCCATATCGAAGTAGCGTTCACTGACGATAGCCAAGAAATGGTAATGTCGGTCGGCGTAGCTGCCTTTCTATAGCAACTGGATCGTTCCAGATGATTGCACCGTCGAATCACACGCCTACCTTCTCGACCGTGACCAATAGACATCAAATCACCTTTCAAATGTCGAGCACCTCCTCGTAACTTCAGCGATTTTCAAAAATATTGTGCTTCAGAAGAGAAAATGTATCGAAATCCATGAAAGACTCCTGACGAGTTCTGCTTGTGTCACAAAAACGGAGTTTCGCACATTATTCCAACAATATGTCAAATAGAACTAATTGTCAACGTCAATGATTGACATCCTTGTCAGTGCGTTCGGCGGTCGCCATTGCATACGTGGATCTAAATCATCATCACAACATGACAAGTACAATAAATATCATTAGCCAGTAGAAATCACAATAGCCGCGTTTTGCGTGAGTCGTTAAGAACAAATATCTTCATTGTTAGATCATCCCAACAACATGTCAACTAAAGTTAATATTCTTCAATCCCAATCAATGCAAGTTATTCATCGAAGTTTAATTATACTTCTTGTCGGTTGGATAGCCCGTGAACTTTTTCGTGATTCGTCGGAATAAAGAATATTCCGAGTTATCCGAACGGAAGGCATAAGGAAGCTGCGGGTTGGAAAACTTCCCAAAGTATATGGGCGCCGAGTTTTCTGAATTGTCTTGCTTGTATGTACAGCATGCAAAAGAGGCTGATTCTTAACCTTACGGGCAGGGACTGCGATCTGTTCGATTTGCTGCCGTTTTTTGCCTAAATGATGTCTCGCCGACTTTCGCAGCTGGCCGTCGCCCGTACAGACGTGCAACCACTGATGAGAGACATGAGCGGCTGCTAGAAGCGAGCGGTCATCAAGCATACGAAGTAGGTGCTGAGAAATTTCGACTTGTAGATCGCTGATAAAGTCGACCTTTTTATCCTCAGCGAAAAATTTGACGCCAATAGCGGAAAGCATGTTTCTGAAGAACTCCATATCGAAGTAGCGTTCACTGACGATAGCCAAGAAATGGTAATGTCGGTCGGCGTAGCTATTTTTACATAGCAACTGGATCGTTCCAGATGATTGCACCGTCGAATCAGAAGCCTACCTTCTCGACCGTGACCAATAGACATCAAATCACCTTTCAAATGTCGAGCACCTCCTCGTAACTTCAGCGATTTCGAAAAATATTGTGCTTCAGAAGAGAAAATGTATCGAAATCCATGGAAGACTCCTGATGAGTTCTGCTTGTGTCACAAAAACGGAGTTTCGTACATTATTCCAACAATATGCCAAATAGAACTAATTGTCAACGTCAATGATTGACATCCTTGTCAGTGCGATCGGCGGTAGCTATTGCATACGTGAATCTAAAATCATCATCACAACATGACGAGTTCAAAAATATCATCAGCCAATAGAAATCACAATAGTCGCGTTTTGCGTGAGTCGTTAAGAACAAATATCTTCATTGTTAGATCATCCCAACAACATGTCAACTAAAGTTAATATTCTTCAATTCCAATCAATGCAAGTCATTCATCGAAGTTTAATTATACTTCTTGTCGTTTGTATAGCCCGTGAACTTTTTCGTGATTCGTCGGAATAAAGAATATTCCGAGTTATCCGAACGGAAGGCATAAGGAAGCTGCGGGTTGGAAAACTTCCCAAAGTATATGGGCGCCGAGTTTTCTGAATTGTCTTGCTTGTATGTACAGCACGCAAAAGAGGCTGATTCTTAACCTTACGGGCAGGGACTGCGATCTGTTCGATATGCTGCCGTTTTTTGCCTAAATGATGTCTCGCCGACTTTCGCAGCTGGCCGTCGCCCGTACAGACGTGCAACCACTGATGAGAGACATGAGCGGCTTCTAGAAGCGAGCGGTCATCGAGCATACGGAGGAGATGCTGAGAGATTTCGACTGGTAGATCGCTGATAAAGTCGACCGTTTTATCCTCAGCGAAAAATTTGACGCCAATAGCGGAAAGCATGCTTCTGAAGAACTCCATATCGAAGTAGCGTTCACTGACGATAGCCAAGAAATGGTAATGTCGGTCGGCGTCGCTGCCTTTATATAGCAACTGGATCTTTCCAGATGATTGCACCGTCGAATCAGAAGCCTACCTCCTCGACCGTGACCAATAGACATCAAATCACCTTTCAAATGTCGAGCACCTCCTCGTAACTTCTGCGATTTTGAAAAATATTGTGCTTCAGAAGAGAAAATGTATCGAAATCCATAATAGACTCCTGATGAATTCTGCTTGTGTCACAAAAACGGAGTTTCGCACATTATTCCAACAATATGTCAAATAGAACTAATTGTCAACGTCAATGATTGACATCCTTGTCAGTGCGATCGGCGGTAGTCATTGCATACGTGGATCTAAAATCATCATCACAACATGACGAGTTCAAAAATATCATCAGCCAATAGAAATCACAATAGTCGCGTTTTGCGTGAGTCGTTAAGAACAAATATCTTCATTGTTAGATCATCCCAACAACATGTCAACTAAAGTTAATATTCTTCAATCCCAATAAATGCAAGTCATTCATCGAAGTTTAATTATACTTCTTGTCGTTTGGATAGCCCGTGAACTTTTTCGTGATTCGTCGGGATAAAGAATATTCCAAGTTATTCGAACGGAAGGCATAACGAAGCTGCGAGGTGCAAAACTTCCCATAGTATATGGGCGCCGAGTTTTCTGAATTGTCTTGCTCGTATTTACAGCATGCGAAAGGGGCTGATTCTCAACCTTACGGGCAGGGACTGCGATCTGTTCGATTTGCTGCCGTTTTTTGCCTAAATGATGTCTCGCCGACTTTCGCGGCTGGCCGTCGCCCGTACAGACGTGCAACCACTGATGAGAGACATGAGCGGCTGCTAGAAGCGAGCGGTCATCAAGCATACGGAGGAGATGCTGAAAGATTTCGACTGGTAAATCGCTGATAAAGTCGACCGTTTTATCCTCAGCGAAAAACTTGACGCCAATAGCGGTAAGCATGCTTCTGAAGAACTCCATATCGAAGTAGCGTTCACTGACGATAGCCAAGAACTGGTAATGTCGGTCGGCGTAGCTGTTTTTATATAGCAACGGGATCGTTCTAGATGATTGCACCGTCGAATCAGAAGCATACCTTCTCGACCGTGACCAATATACATCAAATCACCTTCCGAATGTCGAGCACCTCCTCGTAGCTTCTGCGATTTCGAAAAATATTGTGCTTCAGAAGAGAAAATGTATCGAAATCCATAAAAGACTCCTGATGAGTTCCGCTTGTGTCACAAAAACGGAGTTTCGCACATTATTCCAACAATATGTCAAATAGAACTAATTGTTAACGTCAATGATTGACATCCTTGTCATTGCGTTCGGCGGTAGTCATTGCATACGTGGATCTAAAATCATCATCACAACATGACAAGTACAATAAATATTATCAGCAAATAAAAATCACAATAGCCGCGTTTTGCGTGAGTCGTTAAGAACAAATATCTTCATTGTTAGATCATCCCAACAACATGTCAACTAAAGTTAATATTCTTCAATTCCAATCAATGCAAGTCATTCATCGAAGTTTAATTATACTTCTTGTCGGTTGGATAGCCCGTGAACTTTTTTCGATTCGTCGGAATAAAGAATATTCCGAGTTATCCGAACGGAAGGCATAAGGAAGCTGCGGGTTGGAAAACTTTCCAAAGTATATGGGCGCCGAGTTTTCTGAATTGTCTTGCTTGTATGTACAGCATGCAAAAGAGGCTGATTCTTAACCTCACGGGCAGGGACTGCCATCTGTACGATTTGCTGCCGTTTTTTGCCTAAATGACGTCTCGCCGACTTTCGCAGCTGGCCGTCGCCCGTACAGACGTGCAACCACTGATGAGAGACATGAGCGGCTGCTAAAAGCGAGCGGTCATCGAGCATACGACGGAGATGCTGAGAGATTTCGACTGGTAGATCGCTGATAAAGTCGACCTTTTTATCCTCAGCGAAAAACTTGACGCCAATAGCGGAAAGCATGTTTCTGAAGAACTCCATATCGAAGTAGCGTTCACTGACGATAGCCAAGAACTGGTAATGTCGGTCGGCGTAGCTGTTTTTATATAGCAACGGGATCGTTCTAGATGATTGCACCGTCGAATCAGAAGCATACCTTCTCGACCGTGACCAATATACATCAAATCACCTTCCGAATGTCGAGCACCTCCTCGTAGCTTCTGCGATTTCGAAAAATATTGTGCTTCAGAAGAGAAAATGTATCGAAATCCATAAAAGACTCCTGATGAGTTCTGCTTGTGTCACAAAAACGGAGTTTCGCACATTATTCCAACAATATGTCAAATAGAACTAATTGTTAACGTCAATGATTGACATCCTTGTCATTGCGTTCGGCGGTAGTCATTGCATACGTGGATCTAAAATCATCATCACAACATGACGAGTACAAAAATATCATCAGCCAATAGAAATCACAATAGCCGCGTTTTGCGTGAGTCGTTAAGAACAAATATCTTCATTGTTAGATCATCCCAACAACATGTCAACTAAAGTTAATATTCTTCAATCCCAATAAATGCAAGTCATTCATCGAAGTTTAATTATACTTCTTGTCGTTTGGATAGCCCGTGAACTTTTTCGTGATTCGTCGGAATAAAGAATATTCCGAGTTATCCGAACGGAAGGCATAACGAAGCTGCGAGTTGGAAAACTTCCCATAGTATATGGGCGCCGAGTTTCCTGAATTGTCTTGCTTGTATGTACAGCATGCAAAAGAGGCTGATTCTTAACCTTACGGGCAGGGACTGCGATCTGTTCGAATTGCTGCCGTTTTTTGCCTAAATGATGTCTCGCCGACTTTCGCAGCTGGCCGTCGCCCGTACAGACGTGCAACCACTGATGAGAGACATAAGCGGCTGCTAGAAGCGAGCGGTCATCGAGCATACGAAGGAGATGCTGAGAGATTTCGACTGGTAGATCGCTGATAAAGTCGACCTTTTTATCCTCAGCGAAAAACTTGACGCCAATAGCGGAAAGCATGTTTCTGAAGAACTCCATATCGAAGTAGCGTTCACTGACGATAGTCAAGAACTGGTAATGTCGGTCGGCGTAGCTGTTTTTATATAGCAACGGGATCGTTCTAGATGATTGCACCGTCGAATCAGAAGCCTACCTTCTCGACCGTGACCAATAGACATCAAATCACCTTTCAAATGTCGAGCAACTCCTCGTAACTTTAGCGATTTCGAAAAATATTGTGCTTCAGAAGAGAAAATGTATCGAAATCCATGAAAGACTCCTGATGAGTTCTGCTTGTGTCACAAAAACGGAGTTTCGCACATCATTTCAACAATATGTCAAATACAACTAATTTTCAACGTCAATGATTGACATCCTTGTCAGTGCGTTCGGGGGTCGATATTGCATACGTGGATCTAAAATCATCATCACAACATGACAAGTACAATAACTATCATCAGCAAATAAAAATCACAATAGCCGCGTTTTGCGTGAGTCGTTAAGAACTCATCTTCATTGTTAGATCATCCCAACAACATGTCAACTAAAGTATTCTTCAATCCCAATTAATGCAAGTCATTCATCGAAGTTTAATTATACTTCTTGTCCTGTTTGTATAGCCCGTGAACTTTTTCGTGATTCGTCGGAATAAAGAATATTCCGAGTTATCCGAACGGAAGGCATAAGGAAGCTGCGGGTTGGAAAACTTCCCAAAGTATATGGGCGCCGAGTTTTCTGAATTGTCTTGCTCGTATTTACAGCATGCGAAAGGGGCTGATTCTCAACCTTACGGGCAGGGACTGCGATCTGTTCGATTTGCTGCCGTTTTTTGCCTAAATGATGTCTCGCCGACTTTCGCAGCTGGCCGTCGCCCGTACAGACGTGCAACCACTGATGAGAGACATGAGCGGCTGCTAGAAGCGAGCGGTCATCAAGCATACGGAGGAGATGCTGAGAGATTTCGACTGGTAGATCGCTGATAAAGTCGACCGTTTTATCCTCAGCGAAAAACTTGACGCCAATAGCGGTAAGCATGCTTCTGAAGAACTCCATATCGAAGTAGCGTTCACTGACGATAGTCAAGAACTGGTAATGTCGGTCGGCGTAGCTGTTTTTATATAGCAACGGGATCGTTCTAGATGATTGCACCGTCGAATCAGAAGCCTACCTTCTCGACCGTGACCAATAGACATCAAATCACCTTTCAAATGTCGATCACCTCCTCGTAGCTTCTGCGATTTCGAAAAATATTGTGCTTCAGAAGAGAAAATGTATCGAAATCCATGAAAGACTCCTGACAATTTCTGCTCGTGTCACAAAAACGGAGTTTCGCACAGTATTCCAACAATATGTCAAATAGAACTAATTGTCAACGTCAATGATTGACATCCTTGTCAGTGCGTTCGGCGGTAGCCATTGCATACGTGGATCTAAAATCATCATCACAACATGACAAGTACAATAAATATTATCAGCAAATAAAAATCACAATAGCCGCGTTTTGCGTGAGTCGTTAAGAACAAATATCTTCATTGTTAGATCATCCCAACAACATGTCAACTAAAGTTAATATTCTTCAATTCCAATCAATGCAAGTCATTCATCGAAGTTTAATTATACTTCTTGTCGTTTGTATAGCCCGTGAACTTTTTCGTGATTCGTCGGAATAAAGAATATTCCGAGTCATCCGAACGGAAGGCATAAGGAAGCTGCGGGTTGGAAAACTTCCCAAAGTATATGGGCGCCGAGTTTTCTGAATTGTCTTGCTTGTATGTACAGCATGCAAAAGAGGCTGATTCTTAACCTTACGGGCAGGGACTGCGATCTGTTCGATTTGCTGCCGTTTTTTGCCTAAATGATGTCTCGCCGACTTTCGCAGCTGGCCGTCGCCCGTACAGACGTGCAACCACTGATGAGAGACATGAGCGGCTTCTAGAAGCGAGCGGTCATCGAGCATACGGAGGAGATGCTGAGAGATTTCGACTGGTAGATCGCTGATAAAGTCGACCGTTTTATCCTCAGCGAAAAATTTGACGCCAATAGCGGAAAGCATGCTTCTGAAGAACTCCATATCGAAGTAGCGTTCACTGACGATAGCCAAGAAATGGTAATGTCGGTCGGCGTCGCTGCCTTTATATAGCAACTGGATCTTTCCAGATGATTGCACCGTCGAATCAGAAGCCTACCTTCTCGACCGTGACCAATAGACATCAAATCACCTTTCAAATGTCGAGCACCTCCTCGTAACTTCTGCGATTTCGAAAAATATTGTGCTTCAGAAGAGAAAATGTATCGAAATCCATAATAGACTCCTGATGAATTCTGCTTGTGTCACAAAAACGGAGTTTCGCACATTATTCCAACAATATGTCAAATAGAACTAATTGTCAACGTCAATGATTGACATCCTTGTCAGTGCGATCGGCGGTAGTCATTGCATACGTGGATCTAAAATCATCATCACAACATGACGAGTTCAAAAATATCATCAGCCAATAGAAATCACAATAGTCGCGTTTTGCGTGAGTCGTTAAGAACAAATATCTTCATTGTTAGATCATCCCAACAACATGTCAACTAAAGTTAATATTCTTCAATCCCAATAAATGCAAGTCATTCATCGGAGTTTAATTATACTTCTTGTCGTTTGGATAGCCCGTGAACTTTTTCGTGATTCGTCGAGATAAAGAATATTCCAAGTTATTCGAACGGAAGGCATAACGAAGCTGCGAGGTGCAAAACTTCCCATAGTATATGGGCGCCGAGTTTTCTGAATTGTCTTGCTCGTATTTACAGCATGCGAAAGGGGCTGATTCTCAACCTTACGGGCAGGGACTGCGATCTGTTCGATTTGCTGCCGTTTTTTGCCTAAATGACGTCTCGCCGACTTTCGCAGCTGGCCGTCGCCCGTACAGACGTGCAACCACTGATGAGAGACATGAGCGGCTGCTAGAAGCGAGCGGTCATCAAGCATACGGAGGAGATGCTGAGAGATTTCGACTGGTAAATCGCTGATAAAGTCGACCGTTTTATCCTCAGCGAAAAACTTGACGCCAATAGCGGTAAGCATGTTTCTGAAGAACTCCATATCGAAGTAGCGTTCACTGACGATAGTCAAGAACTGGTAATGTCGGTCGGCGTAGCTGTTTTTATATAGCAACGGGATAGTTCTAGATGATTGCACCGTCGAATCAGAAGCCTACCTTCTCGACCGTGACCAATAGACATCAAATCACCTTTCAAATGTCGAGCACCTCCTCGTAACTTTAGCGATTTCGAAAAATATTGTGCTTCAGAAGAGAAAATGTATCGAAATCCATGAAAGACTCCTGATGAGTTCTGCTTGTGTCACAAAAACGGAGTTTCGCACATCATTTCAACAATATGTCAAATACAACTAATTGTCAACGTCAATGATTGACATCCTTGTCAGTGCGTTCGGGGGTCGATATTGCATACGTGGATCTAAAATCATCATCACAACATGACAAGTACAATAACTATCATCAGCAAATAAAAATCACAATAGCCGCGTTTTGCGTGAGTCGTTAAGAACTCATCTTCATTGTTAGATCATCCCAACAACATGTCAACTAAAGTATTCTTCAATCCCAATTAATGCAAGTCATTCATCGAAGTTTAATTATACTTCTTGTCCTGTTTGTATAGCCCGTGAACTTTTTCGTGATTCGTCGGAATAAAGAATATTCCGAGTTATCCGAACGGAAGGCATAAGGAAGCTGCGGGTTGGAAAACTTCCCAAAGTATATGGGCGCCGAGTTTTCTGAATTGTCTTGCTTGTATGTACAGCATGCAAAAGAGGCTGATTCTTAACCTTACGGGCAGGGACTGCGATCTGTTCGATTTGCTGCCGTTTTTTGCCTAAATGATGTCTTGCCGACTTTCGCAGCTGGCCGTCGCCCGTACAGACGTGCAACCACTGATGAGAGACATGAGCGGCTGCTAGAAGCGAGCGGTCATCAAGCATACGAAGTAGGTGCTGAGAAATTTCGACTTGTAGATCGCTGATAAAGTCGACCTTTTTATCCTCAGCGAAAAATTTGACGCCAATAGCGGAAAGCATGTTTCTGAAGAACTCCATATCGAAGTAGCGTTCACTGACGATAGCCAAGAAATGGTAATGTCGGTCGGCGTAGCTATTTTTACATAGCAACTGGATCGTTCCAGATGATTGCACCGTCGAATCAGAAGCCTGCCTTCTCGACCGTGACCAATAGACATCAAATCACCTTTCAAATGTCGAGCACCTCCTCGTAACTTCAGCGATTTCGAAAAATATTGTGCTTCAGAAGAGAAAATGTATCGAAATCCATGGAAGACTCCTGATGAGTTCTGCTTGTGTCACAAAAACGGAGTTTCGCACATCATTTCAACAATATGTCAAATAGAACTAATTGTCAACGTCAATGATTGACATCCTTGTCAGTGCGTTCGGGGGTCGCCATTGCATACGTGGATCTAAAATCATCATCACAACATGACGAGTACAAAATTATCATCAGCCAATAGAAATCACAATAGCCGCGTTTTGCGTGAGTCGTTAAGAACAAATATCTTCATTGTTAGATCATCCCAACAACATGTCAACTAAAGTTAATATTCTTCAATCCCAATAAATGCAAGTCATTCATCGAAGTTTAATTATACTTCTTGTCGTTTGGATAGCCCGTGAACTTTTTCGTGATTCGTCGGAATAAAGAATATTCCGAGTTATCCGAACGGAAGGCATAACGAAGCTACGAGTTGGAAAACTTCCCATAGTATATGGGCGCCGAGTTTCCTGAATTGTCTTGCTTGTATGTACAGCATGCAAAAGAGGCTGATTCTTAACCTTACGGGCAGGGACTGCGATCTGTTCGAATTGCTGCCGTTTTTTGCCTAAATGATGTCTCGCCGACTTTCGCAGCTGGCCGTCGCCCGTACAGACGTGCAACCACTGATGAGAGACATAAGCGGCTGCTAGAAGCGAGCGGTTATCGAGCATACGAAGGAGATGCTGAGAGATTTCGACTGGTAGATCGCTGATAAAGTCGACCTTTTTATCCTCAGCGAAAAACTTGACGCCAATAGCGGAAAGCATGTTTCTGAAGAACTCCATATCGAAGTAGCGTTCACTGACGATAGTCAAGAACTGGTAATGTCGGTCGGCGTAGCTGTTTTTATATAGCAACGGGATCGTTCTAGATGATTGCACCGTCGAATCAGAAGCCTACCTTCTCGACCGTGACCAATAGACATCAAATCACCTTTCAAATGTCGATCACCTCCTCGGAACTTCTGCGATTTCGAAAAATATTGTGCTTCAGAAGAGAAAATGTATCGAAATCCATAAAAGACTCCTGACGACTTCTGCTTGTGTCACAAAACGGAGTTTCGCACATTATTCCAACAATATGTCAAATAGAACTAATTGTCAACGTCAATGATTGACATCCTTGTCAGTGCGTTCGGCGGTAGTCATTGCATACGTGGATCTAAAACCATCATCGAGACGTGACAAGTACAAAAATATCATCAGCCAATAGAAATCACAATAGCCGCGTTTTGCGTGAGTCGTTAAGAACAAATATCTTCATTCTTAGATCATCCCAACAACATGTCAACTAAAGTTAATATTCTTCAATTCCAATCAATGCAAGTCATTCATCGAAGTTTAATTATACTTCTTGTCGGTTGGATAGCCCGTGAACTTTTTCGTGATTCATCGGGATAAATAATATTCCGAGTTATTCGAACGGAAGGCATAACGAAGCTGCGAGGTGCAAAACTTCCTAAAGTATATGGGCACCGAGTTTTCTGAATTGTCTTGCTCGTATTTACAGCATGCGAAAGAGGCTGATTCTCAACCTTACGGGCAGGGACTGCGATCTGTTCGATTTGCTGCCGTTTTTTGCCTAAATGACGTCTCGCCGACTTTTGCAGCTGGCCGTCGCCCGTACAGACGTGCGACCACTGATGAGAGACATGAGCGGCTGCTAAAAGCAAGCGGTCATCGAGCATACAAAGGAGATGCTGAGAGATTTCGACTGGTAGATCGCTGATAAAGTCGACCTTTTTATCCTCAGCGAAAAATTTGACGCCAATAGCGGAAAGTATGTTTCTGAAGAACTCCATATCGAAGTAGCGTTCACTGACGATAGTCAAGAACTGGTAATGTCGGTCGGCGTAGCTGTTTTTATATAGCAACTGGATCGTTCCAGATGATTGCACCGTCGAATCAGAAGCCTACCTTCTCGACCGTGACCAATAGACATCAAATCACCTTTCAAATGTCGAGCACCTCCTCGTAACTTCTGCGATTTCGAAAAATATTGTGCTTCAGAAGAGAAAATGTATCGAAATCCATAATAGACTCCTGATGAATTCTGCTTGTGTCACAAAAACGGAGTTTCGCACATTATTCCAACAATATGTCAAATAGAACTAATTGTCAACGTCAATGATTGACATCCTTGTCAGTGCGATCGGCGGTAGTCATTGCATACGTGGATCTAAAATCATCATCACAACATGACGAGTTCAAAAATATCATCAGCCAATAGAAATCACAATAGTCGCGTTTTGCGTGAGTCGTTAAGAACAAATATCTTCATTGTTAGATCATCCCAACAACATGTCAACTAAAGTTAATATTCTTCAATCCCAATAAATGCAAGTCATTCATCGAAGTTTAATTATACTTCTTGTCGTTTCGATAGCCCGTGAACTTTTTCGTGATTCGTCGGGATAAAGAATATTCCAAGTTATTCGAACGGAAGGCATAACGAAGCTGCGAGGTGCAAAACTTCCCATAGTATATGGGCGCCGAGTTTTCTGAATTGTCTTGCTCGTATTTACAGCATGCGAAAGGGGCTGATTCTCAACCTTACGGGCAGGGACTGCGATCTGTTCGATTTGCTGCCGTTTTTTGCCTAAATGATGTCTCGCCGACTTTCGCAGCTGGCCGTCGCCCGTACAGACGTGCAACCACTGATGAGAGACATGAGCGGCTGCTAGAAGCGAGCGGTCATCAAGCATACGGAGGAGATGCTGAAAGATTTCGACTGGTAAATCGCTGATAAAGTCGACCGTTTTATCCTCAGCGAAAAACTTGACGCCAATAGCGGTAAGCATGCTTCTGAAGAACTCCATATCGAAGTAGCGTTCACTGACGATAGCCAAGAACTGGTAATGTCGGTCGGCGTAGCTGTTTTTATATAGCAACGGGATCGTTCTAGATGATTGCACCGTCGAATCAGAAGCATACCTTCTCGACCGTGACCAATATACATCAAATCACCTTCCGAATGTCGAGCACCTCCTCGTAGCTTCTGCGATTTCGAAAAATATTGTGCTTCAGAAGAGAAAATGTATCGAAATCCATAAAAGACTCCTGATGAGTTCTGCTTGTGTCACAAAAACGGAGTTTCGCACATTATTCCAACAATATGTCAAATAGAACTAATTGTTAACGTCAATGATTGACATCCTTGTCATTGCGTTCGGCGGTAGTCATTGCATACGTGGATCTAAAATCATCATCACAACATGACAAGTACAATAAATATTATCAGCAAATAAAAATCACAATAGCCGCGTTTTGCGTGAGTCGTTAAGAACAAATATCTTCATTGTTAGATCATCCCAACAACATGTCAACTAAAGTTAATATTCTTCAATTCCAATCAATGCAAGTCATTCATCGAAGTTTAATTATACTTCTTGTCGGTTGGATAGCCCGTGAACTTTTTTCGATTCGTCGGAATAAAGAATATTCCGAGTTATCCGAACGGAAGGCATAAGGAAGCTGCGGGTTGGAAAACTTTCCAAAGTATATGGGCGCCGAGTTTTCTGAATTGTCTTGCTTGTATGTACAGCATGCAAAAGAGGCTGATTCTTAACCTCACGGGCAGGGACTGCGATCTGTACGATTTGCTGCCGTTTTTTGCCTAAATGACGTCTCGCCGACTTTCGCAGCTGGCCGTCGCCCGTACAGACGTGCAACCACTGATGAGAGACATGAGCGGCTGCTAAAAGCGAGCGGTCATCGAGCATACGACGGAGATGCTGAGAGATTTCGACTGGTAGATCGCTGATAAAGTCGACCTTTTTATCCTCAGCGAAAAACTTGACGCCAATAGCGGAAAGCATGTTTCTGAAGAACTCCATATCGAAGTAGCGTTCACTGACGATAGCCAAGAACTGGTAATGTCGGTCGGCGTAGCTGTTTTTATATAGCAACGGGATCGTTCTAGATGATTGCACCGTCGAATCAGAAGCATACCTTCTCGACCGTGACCAATATACATCAAATCACCTTCCGAATGTCGAGCACCTCCTCGTAGCTTCTGCGATTTCGAAAAATATTGTGCTTCAGAAGAGAAAATGTATCGAAATCCATAAAAGACTCCTGATGAGTTCTGCTTGTGTCACAAAAACGGAGTTTCGCACATTATTCCAACAATATGTCAAATAGAACTAATTGTTAACGTCAATGATTGACATCCTTGTCATTGCGTTCGGCGGTAGTCATTGCATACGTGGATCTAAAATCATCATCACAACATGACGAGTACAAAAATATCATCAGCCAATAGAAATCACAATAGCCGCGTTTTGCGTGAGTCGTTAAGAACAAATATCTTCATTGTTAGATCATCCCAACAACATGTCAACTAAAGTTAATATTCTTCAATCCCAATAAATGCAAGTCATTCATCGAAGTTTAATTATACTTCTTGTCGTTTGGATAGCCCGTGAACTTTTTCGTGATTCGTCGGAATAAAGAATATTCCGAGTTATCCGAACGGAAGGCATAACGAAGCTGCGAGTTGGAAAACTTCCCATAGTATATGGGCGCCGAGTTTCCTGAATTGTCTTGCTTGTATGTACAGCATGCAAAAGAGGCTGATTCTTAACCTTACGGGCAGGGACTGCGATCTGTTCGAATTGCTGCCGTTTTTTGCCTAAATGATGTCTCGCCGACTTTCGCAGCTGGCCGTCGCCCGTACAGACGTGCAACCACTGATGAGAGACATAAGCGGCTGCTAGAAGCGAGCGGTCATCGAGCATACGAAGGAGATGCTGAGAGATTTCGACTGGTAGATCGCTGATAAAGTCGACCTTTTTATCCTCAGCGAAAAACTTGACGCCAATAGTGGAAAGCATGTTTCTGAAGAACTCCATATCGAAGTAGCGTTCACTGACGATAGTCAAGAACTGGTAATGTCGGTCGGCGTAGCTGTTTTCATATAGCAACGGGATCGTTCTAGATGATTGCACCGTCGAATCAGAAGCCTACCTTCTCGACCGTGACCAATAGACATCAAATCACCTTTCAAATGTCGAGCAACTCCTCGTAACTTTAGCGATTTCGAAAAATATTGTGCTTCAGAAGAGAAAATGTATCGAAATCCATGAAAGACTCCTGATGAGTTCTGCTTGTGTCACAAAAACGGAGTTTCGCACATCATTTCAACAATATGTCAAATACAACTAATTTTCAACGTCAATGATTGACATCCTTGTCAGTGCGTTCGGGGGTCGATATTGCATACGTGGATCTAAAATCATCATCACAACATGACAAGTACAATAACTATCATCAGCAAATAAAAATCACAATAGCCGCGTTTTGCGTGAGTCGTTAAGAACTCATCTTCATTGTTAGATCATCCCAACAACATGTCAACTAAAGTATTCTTCAATCCCAATTAATGCAAGTCATTCATCGAAGTTTAATTATACTTCTTGTCGGTTGGATAGCCCGTGAACTTTTTCGTGATTCATCGGGATAAATAATATTCCGAGTTATTCGAACGGAAGGCATAACGAAGCTGCGAGGTGCAAAACTTCCTAAAGTATATGGGCACCGAGTTTTCTGAATTGTCTTGCTCGTATTTACAGCATGCGAAAGAGGCTGATTCTCAACCTTACGGGCAGGGACTGCGATCTGTTCGATTTGCTGCCGTTTTTTGCCTAAATGACGTCTCGCCGACTTTTGCAGCTGGCCGTCGCCCGTACAGACGTGCGACCACTGATGAGAGACATGAGCGGCTGCTAAAAGCAAGCGGTCATCGAGCATACAAAGGAGATGCTGAGAGATTTCGACTGGTAGATCGCTGATAAAGTCGACCTTTTTATCCTCAGCGAAAAATTTGACGCCAATAGCGGAAAGTATGTTTCTGAAGAACTCCATATCGAAGTAGCGTTCACTGACGATAGTCAAGAACTGGTAATGTCGGTCGGCGTAGCTGTTTTTATATAGCAACTGGATCGTTCCAGATGATTGCACCGTCGAATCAGAAGCCTACCTTCTCGACCGTGACCAATAGACATCAAATCACCTTTCAAATGTCGAGCACCTCCTCGTAACTTCTGCGATTTCGAAAAATATTGTGCTTCAGAAGAGAAAATGTATCGAAATCCATAATAGACTCCTGATGAATTCTGCTTGTGTCACAAAAACGGAGTTTCGCACATTATTCCAACAATATGTCAAATAGAACTAATTGTCAACGTCAATGATTGACATCCTTGTCAGTGCGATCGGCGGTAGTCATTGCATACGTGGATCTAAAATCATCATCACAACATGACGAGTTCAAAAATATCATCAGCCAATAGAAATCACAATAGTCGCGTTTTGCGTGAGTCGTTAAGAACAAATATCTTCATTGTTAGATCATCCCAACAACATGTCAACTAAAGTTAATATTCTTCAATCCCAATAAATGCAAGTCATTCATCGAAGTTTAATTATACTTCTTGTCGTTTGGATAGCCCGTGAACTTTTTCGTGATTCGTCGGGATAAAGAATATTCCAAGTTATTCGAACGGAAGGCATAACGAAGCTGCGAGGTGCAAAACTTCCCATAGTATATGGGCGCCGAGTTTTCTGAATTGTCTTGCTCGTATTTACAGCATGCGAAAGGGGCTGATTCTCAACCTTACGGGCAGGGACTGCGATCTGTTCGATTTGCTGCCGTTTTTTGCCTAAATGATGTCTCGCCGACTTTCGCAGCTGGCCGTCGCCCGTACAGACGTGCAACCACTGATGAGAGACATGAGCGGCTGCTAGAAGCGAGCGGTCATCAAGCATACGGAGGAGATGCTGAAAGATTTCGACTGGTAAATCGCTGATAAAGTCGACCGTTTTATCCTCAGCGAAAAACTTGACGCCAATAGCGGTAAGCATGCTTCTGAAGAACTCCATATCGAAGTAGCGTTCACTGACGATAGCCAAGAACTGGTAATGTCGGTCGGCGTAGCTGTTTTTATATAGCAACGGGATCGTTCTAGATGATTGCACCGTCGAATCAGAAGCATACCTTCTCGACCGTGACCAATATACATCAAATCACCTTCCGAATGTCGAGCACCTCCTCGTAGCTTCTGCGATTTCGAAAAATATTGTGCTTCAGAAGAGAAAATGTATCGAAATCCATAAAAGACTCCTGATGAGTTCTGCTTGTGTCACAAAAACGGAGTTTCGCACATTATTCCAACAATATGTCAAATAGAACTAATTGTTAACGTCAATGATTGACATCCTTGTCATTGCGTTCGGCGGTAGTCATTGCATACGTGGATCTAAAATCATCATCACAACATGACAAGTACAATAAATATTATCAGCAAATAAAAATCACAATAGCCGCGTTTTGCGTGAGTCGTTAAGAACAAATATCTTCATTGTTAGATCATCCCAACAACATGTCAACTAAAGTTAATATTCTTCAATTCCAATCAATGCAAGTCATTCATCGAAGTTTAATTATACTTCTTGTCGGTTGGATAGCCCGTGAACTTTTTTCGATTCGTCGGAATAAAGAATATTCCGAGTTATCCGAACGGAAGGCATAAGGAAGCTGCGGGTTGGAAAACTTTCCAAAGTATATGGGCGCCGAGTTTTCTGAATTGTCTTGCTTGTATGTACAGCATGCAAAAGAGGCTGATTCTTAACCTCACGGGCAGGGACTGCGATCTGTACGATTTGCTGCCGTTTTTTGCCTAAATGACGTCTCGCCGACTTTCGCAGCTGGCCGTCGCCCGTACAGACGTGCAACCACTGATGAGAGACATGAGCGGCTGCTAAAAGCGAGCGGTCATCGAGCATACGACGGAGATGCTGAGAGATTTCGACTGGTAGATCGCTGATAAAGTCGACCTTTTTATCCTCAGCGAAAAACTTGACGCCAATAGCGGAAAGCATGTTTCTGAAGAACTCCATATCGAAGTAGCGTTCACTGACGATAGCCAAGAACTGGTAATGTCGGTCGGCGTAGCTGTTTTTATATAGCAACGGGATCGTTCTAGATGATTGCACCGTCGAATCAGAAGCATACCTTCTCGACCGTGACCAATATACATCAAATCACCTTCCGAATGTCGAGCACCTCCTCGTAGCTTCTGCGATTTCGAAAAATATTGTGCTTCAGAAGAGAAAATGTATCGAAATCCATAAAAGACTCCTGATGAGTTCTGCTTGTGTCACAAAAACGGAGTTTCGCACATTATTCCAACAATATGTCAAATAGAACTAATTGTTAACGTCAATGATTGACATCCTTGTCATTGCGTTCGGCGGTAGTCATTGCATACGTGGATCTAAAATCATCATCACAACATGACGAGTACAAAAATATCATCAGCCAATAGAAATCACAATAGCCGCGTTTTGCGTGAGTCGTTAAGAACAAATATCTTCATTGTTAGATCATCCCAACAACATGTCAACTAAAGTTAATATTCTTCAATCCCAATAAATGCAAGTCATTCATCGAAGTTTAATTATACTTCTTGTCGTTTGGATAGCCCGTGAACTTTTTCGTGATTCGTCGGAATAAAGAATATTCCGAGTTATCCGAACGGAAGGCATAACGAAGCTGCGAGTTGGAAAACTTCCCATAGTATATGGGCGCCGAGTTTCCTGAATTGTCTTGCTTGTATGTACAGCATGCAAAAGAGGCTGATTCTTAACCTTACGGGCAGGGACTGCGATCTGTTCGAATTGCTGCCGTTTTTTGCCTAAATGATGTCTCGCCGACTTTCGCAGCTGGCCGTCGCCCGTACAGACGTGCAACCACTGATGAGAGACATAAGCGGCTGCTAGAAGCGAGCGGTCATCGAGCATACGAAGGAGATGCTGAGAGATTTCGACTGGTAGATCGCTGATAAAGTCGACCTTTTTATCCTCAGCGAAAAACTTGACGCCAATAGCGGAAAGCATGTTTCTGAAGAACTCCATATCGAAGTAGCGTTCACTGACGATAGTCAAGAACTGGTAATGTCGGTCGGCGTAGCTGTTTTCATATAGCAACGGGATCGTTCTAGATGATTGCACCGTCGAATCAGAAGCCTACCTTCTCGACCGTGACCAATAGACATCAAATCACCTTTCAAATGTCGAGCAACTCCTCGTAACTTTAGCGATTTCGAAAAATATTGTGCTTCAGAAGAGAAAATGTATCGAAATCCATGAAAGACTCCTGATGAGTTCTGCTTGTGTCACAAAAACGGAGTTTCGCACATCATTTCAACAATATGTCAAATACAACTAATTTTCAACGTCAATGATTGACATCCTTGTCAGTGCGTTCGGGGGTCGATATTGCATACGTGGATCTAAAATCATCATCACAACATGACAAGTACAATAACTATCATCAGCAAATAAAAATCACAATAGCCGCGTTTTGCGTGAGTCGTTAAGAACTCATCTTCATTGTTAGATCATCCCAACAACATGTCAACTAAAGTATTCTTCAATCCCAATTAATGCAAGTCATTCATCGAAGTTTAATTATACTTCTTGTCGGTTGGATAGCCCGTGAACTTTTTCGTGATTCATCGGGATAAATAATATTCCGAGTTATTCGAACGGAAGGCATAACGAAGCTGCGAGGTGCAAAACTTCCTAAAGTATATGGGCACCGAGTTTTCTGAATTGTCTTGCTCGTATTTACAGCATGCGAAAGAGGCTGATTCTCAACCTTACGGGCAGGGACTGCGATCTGTTCGATTTGCTGCCGTTTTTTGCCTAAATGACGTCTCGCCGACTTTTGCAGCTGGCCGTCGCCCGTACAGACGTGCGACCACTGATGAGAGACATGAGCGGCTGCTAAAAGCAAGCGGTCATCGAGCATACAAAGGAGATGCTGAGAGATTTCGACTGGTAGATCGCTGATAAAGTCGACCTTTTTATCCTCAGCGAAAAATTTGACGCCAATAGCGGAAAGTATGTTTCTGAAGAACTCCATATCGAAGTAGCGTTCACTGACGATAGTCAAGAACTGGTAATGTCGGTCGGCGTAGCTGTTTTTATATAGCAACTGGATCGTTCCAGATGATTGCACCGTCGAATCAGAAGCCTACCTTCTCGACCGTGACCAATAGACATCAAATCACCTTTCAAATGTCGAGCACCTCCTCGTAACTTCTGCGATTTCGAAAAATATTGTGCTTCAGAAGAGAAAATGTATCGAAATCCATAATAGACTCCTGATGAATTCTGCTTGTGTCACAAAAACGGAGTTTCGCACATTATTCCAACAATATGTCAAATAGAACTAATTGTCAACGTCAATGATTGACATCCTTGTCAGTGCGATCGGCGGTAGTCATTGCATACGTGGATCTAAAATCATCATCACAACATGACGAGTTCAAAAATATCATCAGCCAATAGAAATCACAATAGTCGCGTTTTGCGTGAGTCGTTAAGAACAAATATCTTCATTGTTAGATCATCCCAACAACATGTCAACTAAAGTTAATATTCTTCAATCCCAATAAATGCAAGTCATTCATCGAAGTTTAATTATACTTCTTGTCGTTTGGATAGCCCGTGAACTTTTTCGTGATTCGTCGGGATAAAGAATATTCCAAGTTATTCGAACGGAAGGCATAACGAAGCTGCGAGGTGCAAAACTTCCCATAGTATATGGGCGCCGAGTTTTCTGAATTGTCTTGCTCGTATTTACAGCATGCGAAAGGGGCTGATTCTCAACCTTACGGGCAGGGACTGCGATCTGTTCGATTTGCTGCCGTTTTTTGCCTAAATGATGTCTCGCCGACTTTCGCAGCTGGCCGTCGCCCGTACAGACGTGCAACCACTGATGAGAGACATGAGCGGCTGCTAGAAGCGAGCGGTCATCAAGCATACGGAGGAGATGCTGAAAGATTTCGACTGGTAAATCGCTGATAAAGTCGACCGTTTTATCCTCAGCGAAAAACTTGACGCCAATAGCGGTAAGCATGCTTCTGAAGAACTCCATATCGAAGTAGCGTTCACTGACGATAGCCAAGAACTGGTAATGTCGGTCGGCGTAGCTGTTTTTATATAGCAACGGGATCGTTCTAGATGATTGCACCGTCGAATCAGAAGCATACCTTCTCGACCGTGACCAATATACATCAAATCACCTTCCGAATGTCGAGCACCTCCTCGTAGCTTCTGCGATTTCGAAAAATATTGTGCTTCAGAAGAGAAAATGTATCGAAATCCATAAAAGACTCCTGATGAGTTCCGCTTGTGTCACAAAAACGGAGTTTCGCACATTATTCCAACAATATGTCAAATAGAACTAATTGTTAACGTCAATGATTGACATCCTTGTCATTGCGTTCGGCGGTAGTCATTGCATACGTGGATCTAAAATCATCATCACAACATGACAAGTACAATAAATATTATCAGCAAATAAAAATCACAATAGCCGCGTTTTGCGTGAGTCGTTAAGAACAAATATCTTCATTGTTAGATCATCCCAACAACATGTCAACTAAAGTTAATATTCTTCAATTCCAATCAATGCAAGTCATTCATCGAAGTTTAATTATACTTCTTGTCGGTTGGATAGCCCGTGAACTTTTTTCGATTCGTCGGAATAAAGAATATTCCGAGTTATCCGAACGGAAGGCATAAGGAAGCTGCGGGTTGGAAAACTTTCCAAAGTATATGGGCGCCGAGTTTTCTGAATTGTCTTGCTTGTATGTACAGCATGCAAAAGAGGCTGATTCTTAACCTCACGGGCAGGGACTGCCATCTGTACGATTTGCTGCCGTTTTTTGCCTAAATGATGTCTCGCCGACTTTCGCAGCTGGCCGTCGCCCGTACAGACGTGCAACCACTGATGAGAGACATGAGCGGCTTCTAGAAGCGAGCGGTCATCGAGCATACGGAGGAGATGCTGAGAGATTTCGACTGGTAGATCGCTGATAAAGTCGACCGTTTTATCCTCAGCGAAAAATTTGACGCCAATAGCGGAAAGCATGTTTCTGAAGAACTCCATATCGAAGTAGCGTTCACTGACGATAGCCAAGAACTGGTAATGTCGGTCGGCGTAGCTGTTTTTATATAGCAACGGGATCGTTCTAGATGATTGCACCGTCGAATCAGAAGCATACCTTCTCGACCGTGACCAATATACATCAAATCACCTTCCGAATGTCGAGCACCTCCTCGTAGCTTCTGCGATTTCGAAAAATATTGTGCTTCAGAAGAGAAAATGTATCGAAATCCATAAAAGACTCCTGATGAGTTCTGCTTGTGTCACAAAAACGGAGTTTCGCACATTATTCCAACAATATGTCAAATAGAACTAATTGTTAACGTCAATGATTGACATCCTTGTCATTGCGTTCGGCGGTAGTCATTGCATACGTGGATCTAAAATCATCATCACAACATGACGAGTACAAAAATATCATCAGCCAATAGAAATCACAATAGCCGCGTTTTGCGTGAGTCGTTAAGAACAAATATCTTCATTGTTAGATCATCCCAACAACATGTCAACTAAAGTTAATATTCTTCAATCCCAATAAATGCAAGTCATTCATCGAAGTTTAATTATACTTCTTGTCGTTTGGATAGCCCGTGAACTTTTTCGTGATTCGTCGGAATAAAGAATATTCCGAGTTATCCGAACGGAAGGCATAACGAAGCTGCGAGTTGGAAAACTTCCCATAGTATATGGGCGCCGAGTTTCCTGAATTGTCTTGCTTGTATGTACAGCATGCAAAAGAGGCTGATTCTTAACCTTACGGGCAGGGACTGCGATCTGTTCGAATTGCTGCCGTTTTTTGCCTAAATGATGTCTCGCCGACTTTCGCAGCTGGCCGTCGCCCGTACAGACGTGCAACCACTGATGAGAGACATAAGCGGCTGCTAGAAGCGAGCGGTCATCGAGCATACGAAGGAGATGCTGAGAGATTTCGACTGGTAGATCGCTGATAAAGTCGACCTTTTTATCCTCAGCGAAAAACTTGACGCCAATAGCGGAAAGCATGTTTCTGAAGAACTCCATATCGAAGTAGCGTTCACTGACGATAGTCAAGAACTGGTAATGTCGGTCGGCGTAGCTGTTTTCATATAGCAACGGGATCGTTCTAGATGATTGCACCGTCGAATCAGAAGCCTACCTTCTCGACCGTGACCAATAGACATCAAATCACCTTTCAAATGTCGAGCAACTCCTCGTAACTTTAGCGATTTCGAAAAATATTGTGCTTCAGAAGAGAAAATGTATCGAAATCCATGAACGACTCCTGATGAGTTCTGCTTGTGTCACAAAAACGGAGTTTCGCACATCATTTCAACAATATGTCAAATACAACTAATTTTCAACGTCAATGATTGACATCCTTGTCAGTGCGTTCGGGGGTCGATATTGCATACGTGGATCTAAAATCATCATCACAACATGACAAGTACAATAACTATCATCAGCAAATAAAAATCACAATAGCCGCGTTTTGCGTGAGTCGTTAAGAACTCATCTTCATTGTTAGATCATCCCAACAACATGTCAACTAAAGTATTCTTCAATCCCAATTAATGCAAGTCATTCATCGAAGTTTAATTATACTTCTTGTCGGTTGGATAGCCCGTGAACTTTTTCGTGATTCATCGGGATAAATAATATTCCGAGTTATTCGAACGGAAGGCATAACGAAGCTGCGAGGTGCAAAACTTCCTAAAGTATATGGGCACCGAGTTTTCTGAATTGTCTTGCTCGTATTTACAGCATGCGAAAGAGGCTGATTCTCAACCTTACGGGCAGGGACTGCGATCTGTTCGATTTGCTGCCGTTTTTTGCCTAAATGACGTCTCGCCGACTTTTGCAGCTGGCCGTCGCCCGTACAGACGTGCGACCACTGATGAGAGACATGAGCGGCTGCTAAAAGCAAGCGGTCATCGAGCATACAAAGGAGATGCTGAGAGATTTCGACTGGTAGATCGCTGATAAAGTCGACCTTTTTATCCTCAGCGAAAAATTTGACGCCAATAGCGGAAAGTATGTTTCTGAAGAACTCCATATCGAAGTAGCGTTCACTGACGATAGTCAAGAACTGGTAATGTCGGTCGGCGTAGCTGTTTTTATATAGCAACTGGATCGTTCCAGATGATTGCACCGTCGAATCAGAAGCCTACCTTCTCGACCGTGACCAATAGACATCAAATCACCTTTCAAATGTCGAGCACCTCCTCGTAACTTCTGCGATTTCGAAAAATATTGTGCTTCAGAAGAGAAAATGTATCGAAATCCATAATAGACTCCTGATGAATTCTGCTTGTGTCACAAAAACGGAGTTTCGCACATTATTCCAACAATATGTCAAATAGAACTAATTGTTAACGTCAATGATTGACATCCTTGTCATTGCGTTCGGCGGTAGTCATTGCATACGTGGATCTAAAATCATCATCACAACATGACAAGTACAATAAATATTATCAGCAAATAAAAATCACAATAGCCGCGTTTTGCGTGAGTCGTTAAGAACAAATATCTTCATTGTTAGATCATCCCAACAACATGTCAACTAAAGTTAATATTCTTCAATTCCAATCAATGCAAGTCATTCATCGAAGTTTAATTATACTTCTTGTCGGTTGGATAGCCCGTGAACTTTTTTCGATTCGTCGGAATAAAGAATATTCCGAGTTATCCGAACGGAAGGCATAAGGAAGCTGCGGGTTGGAAAACTTTCCAAAGTATATGGGCGCCGAGTTTTCTGAATTGTCTTGCTTGTATGTACAGCATGCAAAAGAGGCTGATTCTTAACCTCACGGGCAGGGACTGCGATCTGTACGATTTGCTGCCGTTTTTTGCCTAAATGACGTCTCGCCGACTTTCGCAGCTGGCCGTCGCCCGTACAGACGTGCAACCACTGATGAGAGACATGAGCGGCTGCTAAAAGCGAGCGGTCATCGAGCATACGACGGAGATGCTGAGAGATTTCGACTGGTAGATCGCTGATAAAGTCGACCTTTTTATCCTCAGCGAAAAACTTGACGCCAATAGCGGAAAGCAATTTTCTGAAGAACTCCATATCGAAGTAGCGTTCACTGACGATAGCCAAGAACTGGTAATGTCGGTCGGCGTAGCTGTTTTTATATAGCAACGGGATCGTTCTAGATGATTGCACCGTCGAATCAGAAGCATACCTTCTCGACCGTGACCAATATACATCAAATCACCTTCCGAATGTCGAGCACCTCCTCGTAGCTTCTGCGATTTCGAAAAATATTGTGCTTCAGAAGAGAAAATGTATCGAAATCCATAAAAGACTCCTGATGAGTTCTGCTTGTGTCACAAAAACGGAGTTTCGCACATTATTCCAACAATATGTCAAATAGAACTAATTGTTAACGTCAATGATTGACATCCTTGTCATTGCGTTCGGCGGTAGTCATTGCATACGTGGATCTAAAATCATCATCACAACATGACGAGTACAAAAATATCATCAGCCAATAGAAATCACAATAGCCGCGTTTTGCGTGAGTCGTTAAGAACAAATATCTTCATTGTTAGATCATCCCAACAACATGTCAACTAAAGTTAATATTCTTCAATCCCAATAAATGCAAGTCATTCATCGAAGTTTAATTATACTTCTTGTCGTTTGGATAGCCCGTGAACTTTTTCGTGATTCGTCGGAATAAAGAATATTCCGAGTTATCCGAACGGAAGGCATAACGAAGCTGCGAGTTGGAAAACTTCCCATAGTATATGGGCGCCGAGTTTCCTGAATTGTCTTGCTTGTATGTACAGCATGCAAAAGAGGCTGATTCTTAACCTTACGGGCAGGGACTGCGATCTGTTCGAATTGCTGCCGTTTTTTGCCTAAATGATGTCTCGCCGACTTTCGCAGCTGGCCGTCGCCCGTACAGACGTGCAACCACTGATGAGAGACATAAGCGGCTGCTAGAAGCGAGCGGTCATCGAGCATACGAAGGAGATGCTGAGAGATTTCGACTGGTAGATCGCTGATAAAGTCGACCTTTTTATCCTCAGCGAAAAACTTGACGCCAATAGCGGAAAGCATGTTTCTGAAGAACTCCATATCGAAGTAGCGTTCACTGACGATAGTCAAGAACTGGTAATGTCGGTCGGCGTAGCTGTTTTCATATAGCAACGGGATCGTTCTAGATGATTGCACCGTCGAATCAGAAGCCTACCTTCTCGACCGTGACCAATAGACATCAAATCACCTTTCAAATGTCGAGCAACTCCTCGTAACTTTAGCGATTTCGAAAAATATTGTGCTTCAGAAGAGAAAATGTATCGAAATCCATGAAAGACTCCTGATGAGTTCTGCTTGTGTCACAAAAACGGAGTTTCGCACATCATTTCAACAATATGTCAAATACAACTAATTTTCAACGTCAATGATTGACATCCTTGTCAGTGCGTTCGGGGGTCGATATTGCATACGTGGATCTAAAATCATCATCACAACATGACAAGTACAATAACTATCATCAGCAAATAAAAATCACAATAGCCGCGTTTTGCGTGAGTCGTTAAGAACTCATCTTCATTGTTAGATCATCCCAACAACATGTCAACTAAAGTATTCTTCAATCCCAATTAATGCAAGTCATTCATCGAAGTTTAATTATACTTCTTGTCGGTTGGATAGCCCGTGAACTTTTTCGTGATTCATCGGGATAAATAATATTCCGAGTTATTCGAACGGAAGGCATAACGAAGCTGCGAGGTGCAAAACTTCCTAAAGTATATGGGCACCGAGTTTTCTGAATTGTCTTGCTCGTATTTACAGCATGCGAAAGAGGCTGATTCTCAACCTTACGGGCAGGGACTGCGATCTGTTCGATTTGCTGCCGTTTTTTGCCTAAATGACGTCTCGCCGACTTTTGCAGCTGGCCGTCGCCCGTACAGACGTGCGACCACTGATGAGAGACATGAGCGGCTGCTAAAAGCAAGCGGTCATCGAGCATACAAAGGAGATGCTGAGAGATTTCGACTGGTAGATCGCTGATAAAGTCGACCTTTTTATCCTCAGCGAAAAATTTGACGCCAATAGCGGAAAGTATGTTTCTGAAGAACTCCATATCGAAGTAGCGTTCACTGACGATAGTCAAGAACTGGTAATGTCGGTCGGCGTAGCTGTTTTTATATAGCAACTGGATCGTTCCAGATGATTGCACCGTCGAATCAGAAGCCTACCTTCTCGACCGTGACCAATAGACATCAAATCACCTTTCAAATGTCGAGCACCTCCTCGTAACTTCTGCGATTTCGAAAAATATTGTGCTTCAGAAGAGAAAATGTATCGAAATCCATAATAGACTCCTGATGAATTCTGCTTGTGTCACAAAAACGGAGTTTCGCACATTATTCCAACAATATGTCAAATAGAACTAATTGTCAACGTCAATGATTGACATCCTTGTCAGTGCGATCGGCGGTAGTCATTGCATACGTGGATCTAAAATCATCATCACAACATGACGAGTTCAAAAATATCATCAGCCAATAGAAATCACAATAGTCGCGTTTTGCGTGAGTCGTTAAGAACAAATATCTTCATTGTTAGATCATCCCAACAACATGTCAACTAAAGTTAATATTCTTCAATCCCAATAAATGCAAGTCATTCATCGAAGTTTAATTATACTTCTTGTCGTTTGGATAGCCCGTGAACTTTTTCGTGATTCGTCGGGATAAAGAATATTCCAAGTTATTCGAACGGAAGGCATAACGAAGCTGCGAGGTGCAAAACTTCCCATAGTATATGGGCGCCGAGTTTTCTGAATTGTCTTGCTCGTATTTACAGCATGCGAAAGGGGCTGATTCTCAACCTTACGGGCAGGGACTGCGATCTGTTCGATTTGCTGCCGTTTTTTGCCTAAATGATGTCTCGCCGACTTTCGCAGCTGGCCGTCGCCCGTACAGACGTGCAACCACTGATGAGAGACATGAGCGGCTGCTAGAAGCGAGCGGTCATCAAGCATACGGAGGAGATGCTGAAAGATTTCGACTGGTAAATCGCTGATAAAGTCGACCGTTTTATCCTCAGCGAAAAACTTGACGCCAATAGCGGTAAGCATGCTTCTGAAGAACTCCATATCGAAGTAGCGTTCACTGACGATAGCCAAGAACTGGTAATGTCGGTCGGCGTAGCTGTTTTTATATAGCAACGGGATCGTTCTAGATGATTGCACCGTCGAATCAGAAGCATACCTTCTCGACCGTGACCAATATACATCAAATCACCTTCCGAATGTCGAGCACCTCCTCGTAGCTTCTGCGATTTCGAAAAATATTGTGCTTCAGAAGAGAAAATGTATCGAAATCCATAAAAGACTCCTGATGAGTTCTGCTTGTGTCACAAAAACGGAGTTTCGCACATTATTCCAACAATATGTCAAATAGAACTAATTGTTAACGTCAATGATTGACATCCTTGTCATTGCGTTCGGCGGTAGTCATTGCATACGTGGATCTAAAATCATCATCACAACATGACAAGTACAATAAATATTATCAGCAAATAAAAATCACAATAGCCGCGTTTTGCGTGAGTCGTTAAGAACAAATATCTTCATTGTTAGATCATCCCAACAACATGTCAACTAAAGTTAATATTCTTCAATTCCAATCAATGCAAGTCATTCATCGAAGTTTAATTATACTTCTTGTCGGTTGGATAGCCCGTGAACTTTTTTCGATTCGTCGGAATAAAGAATATTCCGAGTTATCCGAACGGAAGGCATAAGGAAGCTGCGGGTTGGAAAACTTTCCAAAGTATATGGGCGCCGAGTTTTCTGAATTGTCTTGCTTGTATGTACAGCATGCAAAAGAGGCTGATTCTTAACCTCACGGGCAGGGACTGCGATCTGTACGATTTGCTGCCGTTTTTTGCCTAAATGACGTCTCGCCGACTTTCGCAGCTGGCCGTCGCCCGTACAGACGTGCAACCACTGATGAGAGACATGAGCGGCTGCTAAAAGCGAGCGGTCATCGAGCATACGACGGAGATGCTGAGAGATTTCGACTGGTAGATCGCTGATAAAGTCGACCTTTTTATCCTCAGCGAAAAACTTGACGCCAATAGCGGAAAGCATGTTTCTGAAGAACTCCATATCGAAGTAGCGTTCACTGACGATAGCCAAGAACTGGTAATGTCGGTCGGCGTAGCTGTTTTTATATAGCAACGGGATCGTTCTAGATGATTGCACCGTCGAATCAGAAGCATACCTTCTCGACCGTGACCAATATACATCAAATCACCTTCCGAATGTCGAGCACCTCCTCGTAGCTTCTGCGATTTCGAAAAATATTGTGCTTCAGAAGAGAAAATGTATCGAAATCCATAAAAGACTCCTGATGAGTTCTGCTTGTGTCACAAAAACGGAGTTTCGCACATTATTCCAACAATATGTCAAATAGAACTAATTGTTAACGTCAATGATTGACATCCTTGTCATTGCGTTCGGCGGTAGTCATTGCATACGTGGATCTAAAATCATCATCACAACATGACGAGTACAAAAATATCATCAGCCAATAGAAATCACAATAGCCGCGTTTTGCGTGAGTCGTTAAGAACAAATATCTTCATTGTTAGATCATCCCAACAACATGTCAACTAAAGTTAATATTCTTCAATCCCAATAAATGCAAGTCATTCATCGAAGTTTAATTATACTTCTTGTCGTTTGGATAGCCCGTGAACTTTTTCGTGATTCGTCGGAATAAAGAATATTCCGAGTTATCCGAACGGAAGGCATAACGAAGCTGCGAGTTGGAAAACTTCCCATAGTATATGGGCGCCGAGTTTCCTGAATTGTCTTGCTTGTATGTACAGCATGCAAAAGAGGCTGATTCTTAACCTTACGGGCAGGGACTGCGATCTGTTCGAATTGCTGCCGTTTTTTGCCTAAATGATGTCTCGCCGACTTTCGCAGCTGGCCGTCGCCCGTACAGACGTGCAACCACTGATGAGAGACATAAGCGGCTGCTAGAAGCGAGCGGTCATCGAGCATACGAAGGAGATGCTGAGAGATTTCGACTGGTAGATCGCTGATAAAGTCGACCTTTTTATCCTCAGCGAAAAACTTGACGCCAATAGCGGAAAGCATGTTTCTGAAGAACTCCATATCGAAGTAGCGTTCACTGACGATAGTCAAGAACTGGTAATGTCGGTCGGCGTAGCTGTTTTCATATAGCAACGGGATCGTTCTAGATGATTGCACCGTCGAATCAGAAGCCTACCTTCTCGACCGTGACCAATAGACATCAAATCACCTTTCAAATGTCGAGCAACTCCTCGTAACTTTAGCGATTTCGAAAAATATTGTGCTTCAGAAGAGAAAATGTATCGAAATCCATGAAAGACTCCTGATGAGTTCTGCTTGTGTCACAAAAACGGAGTTTCGCACATCATTTCAACAATATGTCAAATACAACTAATTTTCAACGTCAATGATTGACATCCTTGTCAGTGCGTTCGGGGGTCGATATTGCATACGTGGATCTAAAATCATCATCACAACATGACAAGTACAATAACTATCATCAGCAAATAAAAATCACAATAGCCGCGTTTTGCGTGAGTCGTTAAGAACTCATCTTCATTGTTAGATCATCCCAACAACATGTCAACTAAAGTATTCTTCAATCCCAATTAATGCAAGTCATTCATCGAAGTTTAATTATACTTCTTGTCGGTTGGATAGCCCGTGAACTTTTTCGTGATTCATCGGGATAAATAATATTCCGAGTTATTCGAACGGAAGGCATAACGAAGCTGCGAGGTGCAAAACTTCCTAAAGTATATGGGCACCGAGTTTTCTGAATTGTCTTGCTCGTATTTACAGCATGCGAAAGAGGCTGATTCTCAACCTTACGGGCAGGGACTGCGATCTGTTCGATTTGCTGCCGTTTTTTGCCTAAATGACGTCTCGCCGACTTTTGCAGCTGGCCGTCGCCCGTACAGACGTGCGACCACTGATGAGAGACATGAGCGGCTGCTAAAAGCAAGCGGTCATCGAGCATACAAAGGAGATGCTGAGAGATTTCGACTGGTAGATCGCTGATAAAGTCGACCTTTTTATCCTCAGCGAAAAATTTGACGCCAATAGCGGAAAGTATGTTTCTGAAGAACTCCATATCGAAGTAGCGTTCACTGACGATAGTCAAGAACTGGTAATGTCGGTCGGCGTAGCTGTTTTTATATAGCAACTGGATCGTTCCAGATGATTGCACCGTCGAATCAGAAGCCTACCTTCTCGACCGTGACCAATAGACATCAAATCACCTTTCAAATGTCGAGCACCTCCTCGTAACTTCTGCGATTTCGAAAAATATTGTGCTTCAGAAGAGAAAATGTATCGAAATCCATAATAGACTCCTGATGAATTCTGCTTGTGTCACAAAAACGGAGTTTCGCACATTATTCCAACAATATGTCAAATTGTCAACGTCAATGATTGACATCCTTGTCAGTGCGATCGGCGGTAGTCATTGCATACGTGGATCTAAAATCATCATCACAACATGACGAGTTCAAAAATATCATCAGCCAATAGAAATCACAATAGTCGCGTTTTGCGTGAGTCGTTAAGAACAAATATCTTCATTGTTAGATCATCCCAACAACATGTCAACTAAAGTTAATATTCTTCAATCCCAATAAATGCAAGTCATTCATCGAAGTTTAATTATACTTCTTGTCGTTTGGATAGCCCGTGAACTTTTTCGTGATTCGTCGGGATAAAGAATATTCCAAGTTATTCGAACGGAAGGCATAACGAAGCTGCGAGGTGCAAAACTTCCCATAGTATATGGGCGCCGAGTTTTCTGAATTGTCTTGCTCGTATTTACAGCATGCGAAAGGGGCTGATTCTCAACCTTACGGGCAGGGACTGCGATCTGTTCGATTTGCTGCCGTTTTTTGCCTAAATGATGTCTCGCCGACTTTCGCAGCTGGCCGTCGCCCGTACAGACGTGCAACCACTGATGAGAGACATGAGCGGCTGCTAGAAGCGAGCGGTCATCAAGCATACGGAGGAGATGCTGAAAGATTTCGACTGGTAAATCGCTGATAAAGTCGACCGTTTTATCCTCAGCGAAAAACTTGACGCCAATAGCGGTAAGCATGCTTCTGAAGAACTCCATATCGAAGTAGCGTTCACTGACGATAGCCAAGAACTGGTAATGTCGGTCGGCGTAGCTGTTTTTATATAGCAACGGGATCGTTCTAGATGATTGCACCGTCGAATCAGAAGCATACCTTCTCGACCGTGACCAATATACATCAAATCACCTTCCGAATGTCGAGCACCTCCTCGTAGCTTCTGCGATTTCGAAAAATATTGTGCTTCAGAAGAGAAAATGTATCGAAATCCATAAAAGACTCCTGATGAGTTCTGCTTGTGTCACAAAAACGGAGTTTCGCACATTATTCCAACAATATGTCAAATAGAACTAATTGTTAACGTCAATGATTGACATCCTTGTCATTGCGTTCGGCGGTAGTCATTGCATACGTGGATCTAAAATCATCATCACAACATGACAAGTACAATAAATATTATCAGCAAATAAAAATCACAATAGCCGCGTTTTGCGTGAGTCGTTAAGAACAAATATCTTCATTGTTAGATCATCCCAACAACATGTCAACTAAAGTTAATATTCTTCAATTCCAATCAATGCAAGTCATTCATCGAAGTTTAATTATACTTCTTGTCGGTTGGATAGCCCGTGAACTTTTTTCGATTCGTCGGAATAAAGAATATTCCGAGTTATCCGAACGGAAGGCATAAGGAAGCTGCGGGTTGGAAAACTTTCCAAAGTATATGGGCGCCGAGTTTTCTGAATTGTCTTGCTTGTATGTACAGCATGCAAAAGAGGCTGATTCTTAACCTCACGGGCAGGGACTGCGATCTGTACGATTTGCTGCCGTTTTTTGCCTAAATGACGTCTCGCCGACTTTCGCAGCTGGCCGTCGCCCGTACAGACGTGCAACCACTGATGAGAGACATGAGCGGCTGCTAAAAGCGAGCGGTCATCGAGCATACGACGGAGATGCTGAGAGATTTCGACTGGTAGATCGCTGATAAAGTCGACCTTTTTATCCTCAGCGAAAAACTTGACGCCAATAGCGGAAAGCATGTTTCTGAAGAACTCCATATCGAAGTAGCGTTCACTGACGATAGCCAAGAACTGGTAATGTCGGTCGGCGTAGCTGTTTTTATATAGCAACGGGATCGTTCTAGATGATTGCACCGTCGAATCAGAAGCATACCTTCTCGACCGTGACCAATATACATCAAATCACCTTCCGAATGTCGAGCACCTCCTCGTAGCTTCTGCGATTTCGAAAAATATTGTGCTTCAGAAGAGAAAATGTATCGAAATCCATAAAAGACTCCTGATGAGTTCTGCTTGTGTCACAAAAACGGAGTTTCGCACATTATTCCAACAATATGTCAAATAGAACTAATTGTTAACGTCAATGATTGACATCCTTGTCATTGCGTTCGGCGGTAGTCATTGCATACGTGGATCTAAAATCATCATCACAACATGACGAGTACAAAAATATCATCAGCCAATAGAAATCACAATAGCCGCGTTTTGCGTGAGTCGTTAAGAACAAATATCTTCATTGTTAGATCATCCCAACAACATGTCAACTAAAGTTAATATTCTTCAATCCCAATAAATGCAAGTCATTCATCGAAGTTTAATTATACTTCTTGTCGTTTGGATAGCCCGTGAACTTTTTCGTGATTCGTCGGAATAAAGAATATTCCGAGTTATCCGAACGGAAGGCATAACGAAGCTGCGAGTTGGAAAACTTCCCATAGTATATGGGCGCCGAGTTTTCTGAATTGTCTTGCTCGTATTTACAGCATGCGAAAGGGGCTGATTCTCAACCTTACGGGCAGGGACTGCGATCTGTTCGATTTGCTGCCGTTTTTTGCCTAAATGATGTCTCGCCGACTTTCGCAGCTGGCCGTCGCCCGTACAGACGTGCAACCACTGATGAGAGACATGAGCGGCTTCTAGAAGCGAGCGGTCATCGAGCATACGGAGGAGATGCTGAGAGATTTCGACTGGTAGATCGCTGATAAAGTCGACCGTTTTATCCTCAGCGAAAAATTTGACGCCAATAGCGGAAAGCATGCTTCTGAAGAACTCCATATCGAAGTAGCGTTCACTGACGATAGCCAAGAAATGGTAATGTCGGTCGGCGTCGCTGCCTTTATATAGCAACTGGATCTTTCCAGATGATTGCACCGTCGAATCAGAAGCCTACCTTCTCGACCGTGACCAATAGACATCAAATCACCTTTCAAATGTCGAGCACCTCCTCGTAACTTCTGCGATTTCGAAAAATATTGTGCTTCAAAAGAGAAAATGTATCGAAATCCATAATAGACTCCTGATGAATTCTGCTTGTGTCACAAAAACGGAGTTTCGCACATTATTCCAACAATATGTCAAATAGAACTAATTGTCAACGTCAATGATTGACATCCTTGTCAGTGCGATCGGCGGTAGTCATTGCATACGTGGATCTAAAATCATCATCACAACATGACGAGTTCAAAAATATCATCAGCCAATAGAAATCACAATAGTCGCGTTTTGCGTGAGTCGTTAAGAACAAATATCTTCATTGTTAGATCATCCCAACAACATGTCAACTAAAGTTAATATTCTTCAATCCCAATAAATGCAAGTCATTCATCGAAGTTTAATTATACTTCTTGTCGTTTGGATAGCCCGTGAACTTTTTCGTGATTCGTCGGGATAAAGAATATTCCAAGTTATTCGAACGGAAGGCATAACGAAGCTGCGAGGTGCAAAACTTCCCATAGTATATGGGCGCCGAGTTTTCTGAATTGTCTTGCTCGTATTTACAGCATGCGAAAGGGGCTGATTCTCAACCTTACGGGCAGGGACTGCGATCTGTTCGATTTGCTGCCGTTTTTTGCCTAAATGATGTCTCGCCGACTTTCGCAGCTGGCCGTCGCCCGTACAGACGTGCAACCACTGATGAGAGACATGAGCGGCTGCTAGAAGCGAGCGGTCATCAAGCATACGGAGGAGATGCTGAGAGATTTCGACTGGTAAATCGCTGATAAAGTCGACCGTTTTATCCTCAGCGAAAAACTTGACGCCAATAGCGGTAAGCATGCTTCTGAAGAACTCCATATCGAAGTAGCGTTCACTGACGATAGCCAAGAACTGGTAATGTCGGTCGGCGTAGCTGTTTTTATATAGCAACTGGATCGTTCCAGATGATTGCACCGTCGAATCAGAAGCCTACCTTCTCGACTGTGACCAATAGACATCAAATCACCTTTCAAATGTCGAGCACCTCCTCGTAACCTCAGCGATTTTCAAAAATATTGTGCTTCAGAAGAGAAAATGTATCGAAATCCATGAAAGACTCCTGACGAGTTCTGCTTGTGTCACAAAAACGGAGTTTCGCACAGTATTCCAACAATATGTCAAATAGAACTAATTGTCAACGTCAATGATTGACATCCTTGTCAGTGCGTTCGGCGGTAGCCATTGCATACGTGGATCTAAAATCATCATCACAACATGACAAGTACAATAAATATTATCAGCAAATAAAAATCACAATAGCCGCGTTTTGCGTGAGTCGTTAAGAACAAATATCTTCATTGTTAGATCATCCCAACAACATGTCAACTAAAGTTAATATTCTTCAATTCCAATCAATGCAAGTCATTCATCGAAGTTTAATTATACTTCTTGTCGGTTGGATAGCCCGTGAACTTTTTTCGATTCGTCGGAATAAAGAATATTCCGAGTTATCCGAACGGAAGGCATAAGGAAGCTGCGGGTTGGAAAACTTTCCAAAGTATATGGGCGCCGAGTTTTCTGAATTGTCTTGCTTGTATGTACAGCATGCAAAAGAGGCTGATTCTTAACCTCACGGGCAGGGACTGCGATCTGTACGATTTGCTGCCGTTTTTTGCCTAAATGACGTCTCGCCGACTTTCGCAGCTGGCCGTCGCCCGTACAGACGTGCAACCACTGATGAGAGACATGAGCGGCTGCTAAAAGCGAGCGGTCATCGAGCATACGACGGAGATGCTGAGAGATTTCGACTGGTAGATCGCTGATAAAGTCGACCTTTTTATCCTCAGCGAAAAACTTGACGCCAATAGCGGAAAGCATGTTTCTGAAGAACTCCATATCGAAGTAGCGTTCACTGACGATAGCCAAGAACTGGTAATGTCGGTCGGCGTAGCTGTTTTTATATAGCAACGGGATCGTTCTAGATGATTGCACCGTCGAATCAGAAGCCTACCTTCTCGACCGTGACCAATAGGCATCAAATCACCTTTCAAATGTCGAGCACCTCCTCGTAACTTTAGCGATTTCGAAAAATATTGTGCTTCAGAAGAGAAAATGTATCGAAATCCATGAAAGACTCCTGATGAGTTCTGCTTGTGTCACAAAAACGGAGTTTCGCACATCATTTCAACAATATGTCAAATACAACTAATTGTCAACGTCAATGATTGACATCCTTGTCAGTGCGTTCGGGGGTCGATATTGCATACGTGGATCTAAAATCATCATCACAACATGACAAGTACAATAACTATCATCAGCAAATAAAAATCACAATAGCCGCGTTTTGCGTGAGTCGTTAAGAACTCATCTTCATTGTTAGATCATCCCAACAACATGTCAACTAAAGTATTCTTCAATCCCAATTAATGCAAGTCATTCATCGAAGTTTAATTATACTTCTTGTCCTGTTTGTATAGCCCGTGAACTTTTTCGTGATTCGTCGGAATAAAGAATATTCCGAGTTATCCGAACGGAAGGCATAAGGAAGCTGCGGGTTGGAAAACTTCCCAAAGTATATGGGCGCCGAGTTTTCTGAATTGTCTTGCTTGTATGTACAGCATGCAAAAGAGGCTGATTCTTAACCTTACGGGCAGGGACTGCGATCTGTTCGATTTGCTGCCGTTTTTTGCCTAAATGATGTCTCGCCGACTTTCGCAGCTGGCCGTCGCCCGTACAGACGTGCAACCACTGATGAGAGACATGAGCGGCTGCTAGAAGCGAGCGGTCATCAAGCATACGAAGTAGGTGCTGAGAAATTTCGACTTGTAGATCGCTGATAAAGTCGACCTTTTTATCCTCAGCGAAAAATTTGACGCCAATAGCGGAAAGCATGTTTCTGAAGAACTCCATATCGAAGTAGCGTTCACTGACGATAGCCAAGAAATGGTAATGTCGGTCGGCGTAGCTATTTTTACATAGCAACTGGATCGTTCCAGATGATTGCACCGTCGAATCAGAAGCCTACCTTCTCGACCGTGACCAATAGACATCAAATCACCTTTCAAATGTCGAGCACCTCCTCGTAACTTCAGCGATTTCGAAAAATATTGTGCTTCAGAAGAGAAAATGTATCGAAATCCATGGAAGACTCCTGATGAGTTCTGCTTGTGTCACAAAAACGGAGTTTCGTACATTATTCCAACAATATGCCAAATAGAACTAATTGTCAACGTCAATGATTGACATCCTTGTCAGTGCGATCGGCGGTAGCTATTGCATACGTGAATCTAAAATCATCATCACAACATGACGAGTTCAAAAATATCATCAGCCAATAGAAATCACAATAGTCGCGTTTTGCGTGAGTCGTTAAGAACAAATATCTTCATTGTTAGATCATCCCAACAACATGTCAACTAAAGTTAATATTCTTCAATTCCAATCAATGCAAGTCATTCATCGAAGTTTAATTATACTTCTTGTCGTTTGTATAGCCCGTGAACTTTTTCGTGATTCGTCGGAATAAAGAATATTCCGAGTTATCCGAACGGAAGGCATAAGGAAGCTGCGGGTTGGAAAACTTCCCAAAGTATATGGGCGCCGAGTTTTCTGAATTGTCTTGCTTGTATGTACAGCACGCAAAAGAGGCTGATTCTTAACCTTACGGGCAGGGACTGCGATCTGTTCGATATGCTGCCGTTTTTTGCCTAAATGATGTCTCGCCGACTTTCGCAGCTGGCCGTCGCCCGTACAGACGTGCAACCACTGATGAGAGACATGAGCGGCTTCTAGAAGCGAGCGGTCATCGAGCATACGGAGGAGATGCTGAGAGATTTCGACTGGTAGATCGCTGATAAAGTCGACCGTTTTATCCTCAGCGAAAAATTTGACGCCAATAGCGGAAAGCATGCTTCTGAAGAACTCCATATCGAAGTAGCGTTCACTGACGATAGCCAAGAAATGGTAATGTCGGTCGGCGTCGCTGCCTTTATATAGCAACTGGATCTTTCCAGATGATTGCACCGTCGAATCAGAAGCCTACCTCCTCGACCGTGACCAATAGACATCAAATCACCTTTCAAATGTCGAGCACCTCCTCGTAACTTCTGCGATTTTGAAAAATATTGTGCTTCAGAAGAGAAAATGTATCGAAATCCATAATAGACTCCTGATGAATTCTGCTTGTGTCACAAAAACGGAGTTTCGCACATTATTCCAACAATATGTCAAATAGAACTAATTGTCAACGTCAATGATTGACATCCTTGTCAGTGCGATCGGCGGTAGTCATTGCATACGTGGATCTAAAATCATCATCACAACATGACGAGTTCAAAAATATCATCAGCCAATAGAAATCACAATAGTCGCGTTTTGCGTGAGTCGTTAAGAACAAATATCTTCATTGTTAGATCATCCCAACAACATGTCAACTAAAGTTAATATTCTTCAATCCCAATAAATGCAAGTCATTCATCGAAGTTTAATTATACTTCTTGTCGTTTGGATAGCCCGTGAACTTTTTCGTGATTCGTCGGGATAAAGAATATTCCAAGTTATTCGAACGGAAGGCATAACGAAGCTGCGAGGTGCAAAACTTCCCATAGTATATGGGCGCCGAGTTTTCTGAATTGTCTTGCTCGTATTTACAGCATGCGAAAGGGGCTGATTCTCAACCTTACGGGCAGGGACTGCGATCTGTTCGATTTGCTGCCGTTTTTTGCCTAAATGATGTCTCGCCGACTTTCGCGGCTGGCCGTCGCCCGTACAGACGTGCAACCACTGATGAGAGACATGAGCGGCTGCTAGAAGCGAGCGGTCATCAAGCATACGGAGGAGATGCTGAAAGATTTCGACTGGTAAATCGCTGATAAAGTCGACCGTTTTATCCTCAGCGAAAAACTTGACGCCAATAGCGGTAAGCATGCTTCTGAAGAACTCCATATCGAAGTAGCGTTCACTGACGATAGCCAAGAACTGGTAATGTCGGTCGGCGTAGCTGTTTTTATATAGCAACGGGATCGTTCTAGATGATTGCACCGTCGAATCAGAAGCATACCTTCTCGACCGTGACCAATATACATCAAATCACCTTCCGAATGTCGAGCACCTCCTCGTAGCTTCTGCGATTTCGAAAAATATTGTGCTTCAGAAGAGAAAATGTATCGAAATCCATAAAAGACTCCTGATGAGTTCCGCTTGTGTCACAAAAACGGAGTTTCGCACATTATTCCAACAATATGTCAAATAGAACTAATTGTTAACGTCAATGATTGACATCCTTGTCATTGCGTTCGGCGGTAGTCATTGCATACGTGGATCTAAAATCATCATCACAACATGACAAGTACAATAAATATTATCAGCAAATAAAAATCACAATAGCCGCGTTTTGCGTGAGTCGTTAAGAACAAATATCTTCATTGTTAGATCATCCCAACAACATGTCAACTAAAGTTAATATTCTTCAATTCCAATCAATGCAAGTCATTCATCGAAGTTTAATTATACTTCTTGTCGGTTGGATAGCCCGTGAACTTTTTTCGATTCGTCGGAATAAAGAATATTCCGAGTTATCGGAACGGAAGGCATAAGGAAGCTGCGGGTTGGAAAACTTTCCAAAGTATATGGGCGCCGAGTTTTCTGAATTGTCTTGCTTGTATGTACAGCATGCAAAAGAGGCTGATTCTTAACCTCACGGGCAGGGACTGCCATCTGTACGATTTGCTGCCGTTTTTTGCCTAAATGACGTCTCGCCGACTTTCGCAGCTGGCCGTCGCCCGTACAGACGTGCAACCACTGATGAGAGACATGAGCGGCTGCTAAAAGCGAGCGGTCATCGAGCATACGACGGAGATGCTGAGAGATTTCGACTGGTAGATCGCTGATAAAGTCGACCTTTTTATCCTCAGCGAAAAACTTGACGCCAATAGCGGAAAGCATGTTTCTGAAGAACTCCATATCGAAGTAGCGTTCACTGACGATAGCCAAGAACTGGTAATGTCGGTCGGCGTAGCTGTTTTTATATAGCAACGGGATCGTTCTAGATGATTGCACCGTCGAATCAGAAGCATACCTTCTCGACCGTGACCAATATACATCAAATCACCTTCCGAATGTCGAGCACCTCCTCGTAGCTTCTGCGATTTCGAAAAATATTGTGCTTCAGAAGAGAAAATGTATCGAAATCCATAAAAGACTCCTGATGAGTTCTGCTTGTGTCACAAAAACGGAGTTTCGCACATTATTCCAACAATATGTCAAATAGAACTAATTGTTAACGTCAATGATTGACATCCTTGTCATTGCGTTCGGCGGTAGTCATTGCATACGTGGATCTAAAATCATCATCACAACATGACGAGTACAAAAATATCATCAGCCAATAGAAATCACAATAGCCGCGTTTTGCGTGAGTCGTTAAGAACAAATATCTTCATTGTTAGATCATCCCAACAACATGTCAACTAAAGTTAATATTCTTCAATCCCAATAAATGCAAGTCATTCATCGAAGTTTAATTATACTTCTTGTCGTTTGGATAGCCCGTGAACTTTTTCGTGATTCGTCGGAATAAAGAATATTCCGAGTTATCCGAACGGAAGGCATAACGAAGCTGCGAGTTGGAAAACTTCCCATAGTATATGGGCGCCGAGTTTCCTGAATTGTCTTGCTTGTATGTACAGCATGCAAAAGAGGCTGATTCTTAACCTTACGGGCAGGGACTGCGATCTGTTCGAATTGCTGCCGTTTTTTGCCTAAATGATGTCTCGCCGACTTTCGCAGCTGGCCGTCGCCCGTACAGACGTGCAACCACTGATGAGAGACATAAGCGGCTGCTAGAAGCGAGCGGTCATCGAGCATACGAAGGAGATGCTGAGAGATTTCGACTGGTAGATCGCTGATAAAGTCGACCTTTTTATCCTCAGCGAAAAACTTGACGCCAATAGCGGAAAGCATGTTTCTGAAGAACTCCATATCGAAGTAGCGTTCACTGACGATAGTCAAGAACTGGTAATGTCGGTCGGCGTAGCTGTTTTTATATAGCAACGGGATCGTTCTAGATGATTGCACCGTCGAATCAGAAGCCTACCTTCTCGACCGTGACCAATAGACATCAAATCACCTTTCAAATGTCGAGCAACTCCTCGTAACTTTAGCGATTTCGAAAAATATTGTGCTTCAGAAGAGAAAATGTATCGAAATCCATGAAAGACTCCTGATGAGTTCTGCTTGTGTCACAAAAACGGAGTTTCGCACATCATTTCAACAATATGTCAAATACAACTAATTTTCAACGTCAATGATTGACATCCTTGTCAGTGCGTTCGGGGGTCGATATTGCATACGTGGATCTAAAATCATCATCACAACATGACAAGTACAATAACTATCATCAGCAAATAAAAATCACAATAGCCGCGTTTTGCGTGAGTCGTTAAGAACTCATCTTCATTGTTAGATCATCCCAACAACATGTCAACTAAAGTATTCTTCAATCCCAATTAATGCAAGTCATTCATCGAAGTTTAATTATACTTCTTGTCCTGTTTGTATAGCCCGTGAACTTTTTCGTGATTCGTCGGAATAAAGAATATTCCGAGTTATCCGAACGGAAGGCATAAGGAAGCTGCGGGTTGGAAAACTTCCCAAAGTATATGGGCGCCGAGTTTTCTGAATTGTCTTGCTCGTATTTACAGCATGCGAAAGGGGCTGATTCTCAACCTTACGGGCAGGGACTGCGATCTGTTCGATTTGCTGCCGTTTTTTGCCTAAATGATGTCTCGCCGACTTTCGCAGCTGGCCGTCGCCCGTACAGACGTGCAACCACTGATGAGAGACATGAGCGGCTGCTAGAAGCGAGCGGTCATCAAGCATACGGAGGAGATGCTGAGAGATTTCGACTGGTAAATCGCTGATAAAGTCGACCGTTTTATCCTCAGCGAAAAACTTGACGCCAATAGCGGTAAGCATGCTTCTGAAGAACTCCATATCGAAGTAGCGTTCACTGACGATAGCCAAGAACTGGTAATGTCGGTCGGCGTAGCTGTTTTTATATAGCAACTGGATCGTTCCAGATGATTGCACCGTCGAATCAGAAGCCTACCTTCTCGACTGTGACCAATAGACATCAAATCACCTTTCAAATGTCGAGCACCTCCTCGTAACCTCAGCGATTTTCAAAAATATTGTGCTTCAGAAGAGAAAATGTATCGAAATCCATGAAAGACTCCTGACGAGTTCTGCTTGTGTCACAAAAACGGAGTTTCGCACAGTATTCCAACAATATGTCAAATAGAACTAATTGTCAACGTCAATGATTGACATCCTTGTCAGTGCGATCGGCGGTAGTCATTGCATGCGTGAATCTAAAATCATCATCACAACATGACGAGTTCAAAAATATCATCAGCCAATAGAAATCACAATAGTCGCGTTTTGCGTGAGTCGTTAAGAACAAATATCTTCATTGTTAGATCATCTCAACAACATGTCAACTAAAGTTAATATTCTTCAATCCCAATAAATGCAAGTCATTCATCGAAGTTTAATTATACTTCTTGTCGTTTGGATAGCCCGTGAACTTTTTCGTGATTCGTCGGGATAAAGAATATTCCAAGTTATTCGAACGGAAGGCATAACGAAGCTGCGAGGTGCAAAACTTCCCATAGCATATGGGCGCCGAGTTTTCTGAATTGTCTTGCTCGTATTTACAGCATGCGAAAGGGGCTGATTCTCAACCTTACGGGCAAGGACTGCGATCTGTTCGATTTGCTGCCGTTTTTTGCCTAAATGATGTCTCGCCGACTTTCGCAGCTGGCCGTCGCCCGTACAGACGTGCAACCACTGATGAGAGACATGAGCGGCTGCTAGAAGCGAGCGGTCATCAAGCATACGGAGGAGATGCTGAGAGATTTCGACTGGTAGATCGCTGATAAAGTCGACCGTTTTATCCTCAGCGAAAAACTTGACGCCAATAGCGGTAAGCATGCTTCTGAAGAACTCCATATCGAAGTAGCGTTCACTGACGATAGTCAAGAACTGGTAATGTCGGTCGGCGTAGCTGTTTTTATATAGCAACGGGATCGTTCTAGATGATTGCACCGTCGAATCAGAAGCCTACCTTCTCGACCGTGACCAATAGACATCAAATCACCTTTCAAATGTCGATCACCTCCTCGTAGCTTCTGCGATTTCGAAAAATATTGTGCTTCAGAAGAGAAAATGTATCGAAATCCATGAAAGACTCCTGACAATTTCTGCTCGTGTCACAAAAACGGAGTTTCGCACATTATTCCAACAATATGTCAAATAGAACTAATTGTCAACGTCAATGATTGACATCCTTGTCAGTGCGTTCGGCGGTAGCCATTGCATACGTGGATCTAAAATCATCATCACAACATGACAAGTACAATAAATATTATCAGCAAATAAAAATCACAATAGCCGCGTTTTGCGTGAGTCGTTAAGAACAAATATCTTCATTGTTAGATCATCCCAACAACATGTCAACTAAAGTTAATATTCTTCAATTCCAATCAATGCAAGTCATTCATCGAAGTTTAATTATACTTCTTGTCGTTTGTATAGCCCGTGAACTTTTTCGTGATTCGTCGGAATAAAGAATATTCCGAGTTATCCGAACGGAAGGCATAAGGAAGCTGCGGGTTGGAAAACTTCCCAAAGTATATGGGCGCCGAGTTTTCTGAATTGTCTTGCTTGTATGTACAGCATGCAAAAGAGGCTGATTCTTAACCTTACGGGCAGGGACTGCGATCTGTTCGATTTGCTGCCGTTTTTTGCCTAAATGATGTCTCGCCGACTTTCGCAGCTGGCCGTCGCCCGTACAGACGTGCAACCACTGATGAGAGACATGAGCGGCTTCTAGAAGCGAGCGGTCATCGAGCATACGGAGGAGATGCTGAGAGATTTCGACTGGTAGATCGCTGATAAAGTCGACCGTTTTATCCTCAGCGAAAAATTTGACGCCAATAGCGGAAAGCATGCTTCTGAAGAACTCCATATCGAAGTAGCGTTCACTGACGATAGCCAAGAAATGGTAATGTCGGTCGGCGTCGCTGCCTTTATATAGCAACTGGATCTTTCCAGATGATTGCACCGTCGAATCAGAAGCCTACCTTCTCGACCGTGACCAATAGACATCAAATCACCTTTCAAATGTCGAGCACCTCCTCGTAACTTCTGCGATTTCAAAAAATATTGTGCTTCAGAAGAGAAAATGTATCGAAATCCATAATAGACTCCTGATGAATTCTGCTTGTGTCACAAAAACGGAGTTTCGCACATTATTCCAACAATATGTCAAATAGAACTAATTGTCAACGTCAATGATTGACATCCTTGTCAGTGCGATCGGCGGTAGTCATTGCATACGTGGATCTAAAATCATCATCACAACATGACGAGTTCAAAAATATCATCAGCCAATAGAAATCACAATAGTCGCGTTTTGCGTGAGTCGTTAAGAACAAATATCTTCATTGTTAGATCATCCCAACAACATGTCAACTAAAGTTAATATTCTTCAATCCCAATAAATGCAAGTCATTCATCGGAGTTTAATTATACTTCTTGTCGTTTGGATAGCCCGTGAACTTTTTCGTGATTCGTCGAGATAAAGAATATTCCAAGTTATTCGAACGGAAGGCATAACGAAGCTGCGAGGTGCAAAACTTCCCATAGTATATGGGCGCCGAGTTTTCTGAATTGTCTTGCTCGTATTTACAGCATGCGAAAGGGGCTGATTCTCAACCTTACGGGCAGGGACTGCGATCTGTTCGATTTGCTGCCGTTTTTTGCCTAAATGACGTCTCGCCGACTTTCGCAGCTGGCCGTCGCCCGTACAGACGTGCAACCACTGATGAGAGACATGAGCGGCTGCTAGAAGCGAGCGGTCATCAAGCATACGGAGGAGATGCTGAGAGATTTCGACTGGTAAATCGCTGATAAAGTCGACCGTTTTATCCTCAGCGAAAAACTTGACGCCAATAGCGGTAAGCATGTTTCTGAAGAACTCCATATCGAAGTAGCGTTCACTGACGATAGTCAAGAACTGGTAATGTCGGTCGGCGTAGCTGTTTTTATATAGCAACGGGATAGTTCTAGATGATTGCACCGTCGAATCAGAAGCCTACCTTCTCGACCGTGACCAATAGACATCAAATCACCTTTCAAATGTCGAGCACCTCCTCGTAACTTTAGCGATTTCGAAAAATATTGTGCTTCAGAAGAGAAAATGTATCGAAATCCATGAAAGACTCCTAATGAGTTCTGCTTGTGTCACAAAAACGGAGTTTCGCACATCATTTCAACAATATGTCAAATACAACTAATTGTCAACGTCAATGATTGACATCCTTGTCAGTGCGTTCGGGGGTCGATATTGCATACGTGGATCTAAAATCATCATCACAACATGACAAGTACAATAACTATCATCAGCAAATAAAAATCACAATAGCCGCGTTTTGCGTGAGTCGTTAAGAACTCATCTTCATTGTTAGATCATCCCAACAACATGTCAACTAAAGTATTCTTCAATCCCAATTAATGCAAGTCATTCATCGAAGTTTAATTATACTTCTTGTCCTGTTCGTATAGCCCGTGAACTTTTTCGTGATTCGTCGGAATAAAGAATATTCCGAGTTATCCGAACGGAAGGCATAAGGAAGCTGCGGGTTGGAAAACTTCCCAAAGTATATGGGCGCCGAGTTTTCTGAATTGTCTTGCTTGTATGTACAGCATGCAAAAGAGGCTGATTCTTAACCTTACGGGCAGGGACTGCGATCTGTTCGATTTGCTGCCGTTTTTTGCCTAAATGATGTCTTGCCGACTTTCGCAGCTGGCCGTCGCCCGTACAGACGTGCAACCACTGATGAGAGACATGAGCGGCTGCTAGAAGCGAGCGGTCATCAAGCATACGAAGTAGGTGCTGAGAAATTTCGACTTGTAGATCGCTGATAAAGTCGACCTTTTTATCCTCAGCGAAAAATTTGACGCCAATAGCGGAAAGCATGTTTCTGAAGAACTCCATATCGAAGTAGCGTTCACTGACGATAGCCAAGAAATGGTAATGTCGGTCGGCGTAGCTATTTTTACATAGCAACTGGATCGTTCCAGATGATTGCACCGTCGAATCAGAAGCCTGCCTTCTCGACCGTGACCAATAGACATCAAATCACCTTTCAAATGTCGAGCACCTCCTCGTAACTTCAGCGATTTCGAAAAATATTGTGCTTCAGGAGAGAAAATGTATCGAAATCCATGGAAGACTCCTGATGAGTTCTGCTTGTGTCACAAAAACGGAGTTTCGCACATCATTTCAACAATATGTCAAATAGAACTAATTGTCAACGTCAATGATTGACATCCTTGTCAGTGCGTTCGGCGGTAGCCATTGCATACGTGGATCTAAAATCATCATCACAACATGACGAGTACAAAATTATCATCAGCCAATAGAAATCACAATAGCCGCGTTTTGCGTGAGTCGTTAAGAACAAATATCTTCATTGTTAGATCATCCCAACAACATGTCAACTAAAGTTAATATTCTTCAATCCCAATAAATGCAAGTCATTCATCGAAGTTTAATTATACTTCTTGTCGTTTGGATAGCCCGTGAACTTTTTCGTGATTCGTCGGAATAAAGAATATTCCGAGTTATCCGAACGGAAGGCATAACGAAGCTACGAGTTGGAAAACTTCCCATAGTATATGGGCGCCGAGTTTCCTGAATTGTCTTGCTTGTATGTACAGCATGCAAAAGAGGCTGATTCTTAACCTTACGGGCAGGGACTGCGATCTGTTCGAATTGCTGCCGTTTTTTGCCTAAATGATGTCTCGCCGACTTTCGCAGCTGGCCGTCGCCCGTACAGACGTGCAACCACTGATGAGAGACATAAGCGGCTGCTAGAAGCGAGCGGTCATCGAGCATACGAAGGAGATGCTGAGAGATTTCGACTGGTAGATCGCTGATAAAGTCGACGTTTTTATCCTCAGCGAAAAACTTGACGCCAATAGCGGAAAGCATGTTTCTGAAGAACTCCATATCGAAGTAGCGTTCACTGACGATAGTCAAGAACTGGTAATGTCGGTCGGCGTAGCTGTTTTTATATAGCAACGGGATCGTTCTAGATGATTGCACCGTCGAATCAGAAGCCTACCTTCTCGACCGTGACCAATAGACATCAAATCACCTTTCAAATGTCGATCACCTCCTCGGAACTTCTGCGATTTCGAAAAATATCGTGCTTCAGAAGAGAAAATGTATCGAAATCCATAAAAGACTCCTGACGACTTCTGCTTGTGTCACAAAACGGAGTTTCGCACATTATTCCAACAATATGTCAAATAGAACTAATTGTCAACGTCAATGATTGACATCCTTGTCAGTGCGTTCGGCGGTAGTCATTGCATACGTGGATCTAAAACCATCATCGAGACGTGACAAGTACAAAAATATCATCAGCCAATAGAAATCACAATAGCCGCGTTTTGCGTGAGTCGTTAAGAACAAATATCTTCATTCTTAGATCATCCCAACAACATGTCAACTAAAGTTAATATTCTTCAATTCCAATCAATGCAAGTCATTCATCGAAGTTTAATTATACTTCTTGTCGGTTGGATAGCCCGTGAACTTTTTCGTGATTCATCGGGATAAATAATATTCCGAGTTATTCGAACGGAAGGCATAACGAAGCTGCGAGGTGCAAAACTTCCTAAAGTATATGGGCACCGAGTTTTCTGAATTGTCTTGCTCGTATTTACAGCATGCGAAAGAGGCTGATTCTCAACCTTACGGGCAGGGACTGCGATCTGTTCGATTTGCTGCCGTTTTTTGCCTAAATGACGTCTCGCCGACTTTTGCAGCTGGCCGTCGCCCGTACAGACGTGCGACCACTGATGAGAGACATGAGCGGCTGCTAAAAGCAAGCGGTCATCGAGCATACAAAGGAGATGCTGAGAGATTTCGACTGGTAGATCGCTGATAAAGTCGACCTTTTTATCCTCAGCGAAAAATTTGACGCCAATAGCGGAAAGTATGTTTCTGAAGAACTCCATATCGAAGTAGCGTTCACTGACGATAGTCAAGAACTGGTAATGTCGGTCGGCGTAGCTGTTTTTATATAGCAACTGGATCGTTCCAGATGATTGCACCGTCGAATCAGAAGCCTACCTTCTCGACCGTGACCAATAGACATCAAATCACCTTTCAAATGTCGAGCACCTCCTCGTAACTTCTGCGATTTCGAAAAATATTGTGCTTCAGAAGAGAAAATGTATCGAAATCCATAATAGACTCCTGATGAATTCTGCTTGTGTCACAAAAACGGAGTTTCGCACATTATTCCAACAATATGTCAAATAGAACTAATTGTCAACGTCAATGATTGACATCCTTGTCAGTGCGATCGGCGGTAGTCATTGCATACGTGGATCTAAAATCATCATCACAACATGACGAGTTCAAAAATATCATCAGCCAATAGAAATCACAATAGTCGCGTTTTGCGTGAGTCGTTAAGAACAAATATCTTCATTGTTAGATCATCCCAACAACATGTCAACTAAAGTTAATATTCTTCAATCCCAATAAATGCAAGTCATTCATCGAAGTTTAATTATACTTCTTGTCGTTTGGATAGCCCGTGAACTTTTTCGTGATTCGTCGGGATAAAGAATATTCCAAGTTATTCGAACGGAAGGCATAACGAAGCTGCGAGGTGCAAAACTTCCCATAGTATATGGGCGCCGAGTTTTCTGAATTGTCTTGCTCGTATTTACAGCATGCGAAAGGGGCTGATTCTCAACCTTACGGGCAGGGACTGCGATCTGTTCGATTTGCTGCCGTTTTTTGCCTAAATGATGTCTCGCCGACTTTCGCAGCTGGCCGTCGCCCGTACAGACGTGCAACCACTGATGAGAGACATGAGCGGCTGCTAGAAGCGAGCGGTCATCAAGCATACGGAGGAGATGCTGAAAGATTTCGACTGGTAAATCGCTGATAAAGTCGACCGTTTTATCCTCAGCGAAAAACTTGACGCCAATAGCGGTAAGCATGCTTCTGAAGAACTCCATATCGAAGTAGCGTTCACTGACGATAGCCAAGAACTGGTAATGTCGGTCGGCGTAGCTGTTTTTATATAGCAACTGGATCGTTCCAGATGATTGCACCGTCGAATCAGAAGCCTACCTTCTCGACTGTGACCAATAGACATCAAATCACCTTTCAAATGTCGAGCACCTCCTCGTAACCTCAGCGATTTTCAAAAATATTGTGCTTCAGAAGAGAAAATGTATCGAAATCCATGAAAGACTCCTGACGAGTTCTGCTTGTGTCACAAAAACGGAGTTTCGCACAGTATTCCAACAATATGTCAAATAGAACTAATTGTCAACGTCAATGATTGACATCCTTGTCAGTGCGTTCGGCGGTAGCCATTGCATACGTGGATCTAAAAGTATCATCACAACATGACAAGTACAATAAATATTATCAGCAAATAAAAATCACAATAGCCGCGTTTTGCGTGAGTCGTTGAGAACAAATATCTTCATTGTTAGATCATCCCAACAACATGTCAACTAAAGTTAATATTCTTCAATTCCAATCAATGCAAGTCATTCATCGAAGTTTAATTATACTTCTTGTCGGTTGGATAGCCCGTGAACTTTTTTTCGATTCGTCGGAATAAAGAATATTCCGAGGTATCCGAACGGAAGGCATAAGGAAGCTGCGGGTTGGAAAACTTTCCAAAGTATATGGGCGCCGAGTTTTCTGAATTGTCTTGCTTGTATGTACAGCATGCAAAAGAGGCTGATTCTTAACCTCACGGACAGGGACTGCGATCTGTACGATTTGCTGCCGTTTTTTGCCTAAATGACGTCTCGCCGACTTTCGCAGCTGGCCGTCGCCCGTACAGACGTGCAACCACTGATGAGAGACATGAGCGGCTGCTAAAAGCGAGCGGTCATCAAGCATACGGAGGAGATGCTGAGAGATTTCGACTGGTAGATCGCTGATAAAGTCGACCGTTTTATCCTCAGCGAAAAACTTGACGCCAATAGCGGTAAGCATGCTTCTGAAGAACTCCATATCGAAGTAGCGTTCACTGACGATAGTCAAGAACTGGTAATGTCGGTCGGCGTAGCTGTTTTTATATAGCAACGGGATCGTTCTAGATGATTGCACCGTCGAATCAGAAGCCTACCTTCTCGACCGTGACCAATAGACATCAAATCACCTTTCAAATGTCGATCACCTCCTCGTAGCTTCTGCGATTTCGAAAAATATTGTGCTTCAGAAGAGAAAATGTATCGAAATCCATGAAAGACTCCTGACAATTTCTGCTCGTGTCACAAAAACGGAGTTTCGCACATTATTCCAACAATATGTCAAATAGAACTAATTGTCAACGTCAATGATTGACATCCTTGTCAGTGCGTTCGGCGGTAGCCATTGCATACGTGGATCTAAAATCATCATCACAACATGACAAGTACAATAAATATTATCAGCAAATAAAAATCACAATAGCCGCGTTTTGCGTGAGTCGTTAAGAACAAATATCTTCATTGTTAGATCATCCCAACAACATGTCAACTAAAGTTAATATTCTTCAATTCCAATCAATGCAAGTCATTCATCGAAGTTTAATTATACTTCTTGTCGGTTGGATAGCCCGTGAACTTTTTTTCGATTCGTCGGAATAAAGAATATTCCGAGTTATCCGAACGGAAGGCATAAGGAAGCTGCGGGTTGGAAAACTTTCCAAAGTATATGGGCGCCGAGTTTTCTGAATTGTCTTGCTTGTATGTACAGCATGCAAAAGAGGCTGATTCTTAACCTCACGGGCAGGGACTGCGATCTGTACGATTTGCTGCCGTTTTTTGCCTAAATGACGTCTCGCCGACTTTCGCAGCTGGCCGTCGCCCGTACAGACGTGCAACCACTGATGAGAGACATAAGCGGCTGCTAAAAGCGAGCGGTCATCGAGCATACGACGGAGATGCTGAGAGATTTCGACTGGTAGATCGCTGATAAAGTCGACCTTTTTATCCTCAGCGAAAAACTTGACGCCAATAGCGGAAAGCATGTTTCTGAAGAACTCCATATCGAAGTAGCGTTCACTGACGATAGCCAAGAACTGGTAATGTCGGTCGGCGTAGCTGTTTTTATATAGCAACGGGATCGTTCTAGATGATTGCACCGTCGAATCAGAAGCATACCTTCTCGACCGTGACCAATATACATCAAATCACCTTCCGAATGTCGAGCACCTCCTCGTAGCTTCTGCGATTTCGAAAAATATTGTGCTTCAGAAGAGAAAATGTATCGAAATCCATAAAAGACTCCTGATGAGTTCTGCTTGTGTCACAAAAACGGAGTTTCGCACATTATTCCAACAATATGTCAAATAGAACTAATTGTTAACGTCAATGATTGACATCCTTGTCATTGCGTTCGGCGGTAGTCATTGCATACGTGGATCTAAAATCATCATCAAAACATGACGAGTACAAAAATATCATCAGCCAATAGAAATCACAATAGCCGCGTTTTGCGTGAGTCGTTAAGAACAAATATCTTCATTGTTAGATCATCCCAACAACATGTCAACTAAAGTTAATATTCTTCAATCCCAATAAATGCAAGTCATTCATCGAAGTTTAATTATACTTCTTGTCGTTTGGATAGCCCGTGAACTTTTTCGTGATTCGTCGGAATAAAGAATATTCCGAGTTATCCGAACGGAAGGCATAACGAAGCTGCGAGTTGGAAAACTTCCCATAGTATATGGGCGCCGAGTTTCCTGAATTGTCTTGCTTGTATGTACAGCATGCAAAAGAGGCTGATTCTTAACCTTACGGGCAGGGACTGCGATCTGTTCGAATTGCTGCCGTTTTTTGCCTAAATGATGTCTCGCCGACTTTCGCAGCTGGCCGCCGCCCGTACAGACGTGCAACCACTGATGAGAGACATAAGCGGCTGCTAGAAGCGAGCGGTCATCGAGCATACGAAGGAGATGCTGAGAGATTTCGACTGGTAGATCGCTGATAAAGTCGACCTTTTTATCCTCAGCGAAAAACTTGACGCCAATAGCGGAAAGCATGTTTCTGAAGAACTCCATATCGAAGTAGCGTTCACTGACGATAGTCAAGAACTGGTAATGTCGGTCGGCGTAGCTGTTTTTATATAGCAACGGGATCGTTCTAGATGATTGCACCGTCGAATCAGAAGCCTACCTTCTCGACCGTGACCAATAGACATCAAATCACCTTTCAAATGTCGAGCACCTCCTCGTAACTTTAGCGATTTCGAAAAATATTGTGCTTCAGAAGAGAAAATGTATCGAAATCCATGAAAGACTCCTGATGAGTTCTGCTTGTGTCACAAAAACGGAGTTTCGCACATCATTTCAACAATATGTCAAATACAACTAATTGTCAACGTCAATAATTGACATCCTTGTCAGTGCGTTCGGGGGTCGATATTGCATACGTGGATCTAAAATCATCATCACAACATGACAAGTACAATAACTATCATCAGCAAATAAAAATCACAATAGCCGCGTTTTGCGTGAGTCGTTAAGAACTCATCTTCATTGTTAGATCATCCCAACAACATGTCAACTAAAGTATTCTTCAATCCCAATTAATGCAAGTCATTCATCAAAGTTTAATTATACTTCTTGTCCTGTTTGTATAGCCCGTGAACTTTTTCGTGATTCGTCGGAATAAAGAATATTCCGAGTTATCCGAACGGAAGGCATAAGGAAGCTGCGGGTTGGAAAACTTCCCAAAGTATATGGGCGCCGAGTTTTCTGAATTGTCTTGCTTGTATGTACAGCATGCAAAAGAGGCTGATTCTTAACCTTACGGGCAGGGACTGCGATCTGTTCGATTTGCTGCCGTTTTTTGCCTAAATGATGTCTTGCCGACTTTCGCAGCTGGCCGTCGCCCGTACAGACGTGCAACCACCGATGAGAGACATGAGCGGCTGCCAGAAGCGAGCGGTCATCAAGCATACGAAGTAGGTGCTGAGAAATTTCGACTTGTAGATCGCTGATAAAGTCGACCTTTTTATCCTCAGCGAAAAATTTGACGCCAATAGCGGAAAGCATGTTTCTGAAGAACTCCATATCGAAGTAGCGTTCACTGACGATAGCCAAGAAATGGTAATGTCGGTCGGCGTAGCTATTTTTACATAGCAACTGGATCGTTCCAGATGATTGCACCGTCGAATCAGAAGCCTACCTTCTCGACCGTGACCAATAGACATCAAATCACCTTTCAAATGTCGAGCACCTCCTCGTAACTTCAGCGATTTCGAATAATATTGTGCTTCAGAAGAGAAAATGTATCGAAATCCATGGAAGACTCCTGATGAGTTCTGCTTGTGTCACAAAAACGGAGTTTCGCACATCATTTCAACAATATGTCAAATAGAACTAATTGTCAACGTCAATGATTGACATCCTTGTCAGTGCGTTCGGGGGTCGCCATTGCATACGTGGATCTAAAATCATCATCACAACATGACGAGTACAAAATTATCATCAGCCAATAGAAATCACAATAGCCGCGTTTTGCGTGAGTCGTTAAGAACAAATATCTTCATTGTTAGATCATCCCAACAACATGTCAACTAAAGTTAATATTCTTCAATCCCAATAAATGCAAGTCATTCATCGAAGTTTAATTATACTTCTTGTCGTTTGGATAGCCCGTAAACTTTTTCGTGATTCGTCGGAATAAAGAATATTCCGAGTTATCCGAACGGAAGGCATAACGAAGCTACGAGTTGGAAAACTTCCCATAGTATATGGGCGCCGAGTTTCCTGAATTGTCTTGCTTGTATGTACAGCATGCAAAAGAGGCTGATTCTCAACCTTACGGGCAGGGACTGCGATCTGTTCGAATTGCTGCCGTTTTTTGCCTAAATGATGTCTCGCCGACTTTCGCAGCTGGCCGTCGCCCGTACAGACGTGCAACCACTGATGAGAGACATAAGCGGCTGCTAGAAGCGAGCGGTCATCGAGCATACGAAGGAGATGCTGAGAGATTTCGACTGGTAGATCGCTGATAAAGTCGACCGTTTTATCCTCAGCGAAAAACTTGACGCCAATAGCGGTAAGCATGCTTCTGAAGAACTCCATATCGAAGTAGCGTTCACTGACGATAGCCAAGAACTGGTAATGTCGGTCGGCGTAGCTGTTTTTATATAGCAACTGGATCGTTCCAGATGATTGCACCGTCGAATCAGAAGCCTACCTTCTCGACTGTGACCAATAGACATCAAATCACCTTTCAAATGTCGAGCACCTCCTCGTAACCTCAGCGATTTTCAAAAATATTGTGCTTCAGAAGAGAAAATGTATCGAAATCCATGAAAGACTCCTGACGAGTTCTGCTTGTGTCACAAAAACGGAGTTTCGCACAGTATTCCAACAATATGTCAAATAGAACTAATTGTCAACGTCAATGATTGACATCCTTGTCAGTGCGTTCGGCGGTAGCCATTGCATACGTGGATCTAAAAGTATCATCACAACATGACAAGTACAATAAATATTATCAGCAAATAAAAATCACAATAGCCGCGTTTTGCGGGAGTCGTTAAGAACAAATATCTTCATTGTTAGATCATCCCAACAACATGTCAACTAAAGTTAATATTCTTCAATTCCAATCAATGCAAGTCATTCATCGAAGTTTAATTATACTTCTTGTCGGTTGGATAGCCCGTAAACTTTTTTTCGATTCGTCGGAATAAAGAATATTCCGAGTTATCCGAACGGAAGGCATAAGGAAGCTGCGGGTTGGAAAACTTTCCAAAGTATATGGGCGCCGAGTTTTCTGAATTGTCTTGCTTGTATGTACAGCATGCAAAAGAGGCTGATTCTTAACCTCACGGACAGGGACTGCGATCTGTACGATTTGCTGCCGTTTTTTGCCTAAATGACGTCTCGCCGACTTTCGCAGCTGGCCGTCGCCCGTACAGACGTGCAACCACTGATGAGAGACATGAGCGGCTGCTAAAAGCGAGCGGTCATCAAGCATACGGAGGAGATGCTGAGAGATTTCGACTGGTAGATCGCTGATAAAGTCGACCGTTTTATCCTCAGCGAAAAACTTGACGCCAATAGCGGTAAGCATGCTTCTGAAGAACTCCATATCGAAGTAGCGTTCACTGACGATAGTCAAGAACTGGTAATGTCGGTCGGCGTAGCTATTTTTATATAGCAACTGGATCGTTCCAGATGATTGCACCGTCGAATCAGAAGCCTACCTTCTCGACCGTGACCAATAGACATCAAATCACCTTTCAAATGTCGAGCACCTCCTCGGAACTTCTGCGATTTCGAAAAGCATTGTGATTTAGAAGAGAAAATGTATCGAAATCCATGAAAGACTCCTGACAATTTCTGCTCGTGTCACAAAAACGGAGTTTCGCACATTATTCCAACAATATGTCAAATAGAACTAATTGTTAACGTCAATGATTGACATCCTTGTCATTGCGTTCGGCGGTAGTCATTGCATACGTGGATCTAAAATCATCATCACAACATGACGAGTACAAAATTATCATCAGCCAATAGAAATCACAATAGCCGCGTTTTGCGTGAGTCGTTAAGAACAAATATCTTCATTGTTAGATCATCCCAACAACATGTCAACTAAAGTTAATATTCTTCAATCCCAATAAATGCAAGTCATTCATCGAAGTTTAATTATACTTCTTGTCGTTTGGATAGCCCGTGAACTTTTTCGTGATTCGTCGGAATAAAGAATATTCCGAGTTATCCGAACGGAAGGCATAACGAAGCTGCGAGTTGGAAAACTTCCCATAGTATATGAGCGCCGAGTTTCCTGAATTGTCTTGCTTGTATGTACAGCATGCAAAAGAGGCTGATTCTTAACCTTACGGGCAGGGACTGCGATCTGTTCGAATTGCTGCCGTTTTTTGCCTAAATGATGTCTCGCCGACTTTCGCAGCTGGCCGTCGCCCGTACAGACGTGCAACCACTGATGAGAGACATAAGCGGCTGCTAGAAGCGAGCGGTCATCGAGCATACGAAGGAGATGCTGAGAGATTTCGACTGGTAGATCGCTGATAAAGTCGACCTTTTTATCCTCAGCGAAAAACTTGACGCCAATAGCGGAAAGCATGTTTCTGAAGAACTCCATATCGAAGTAGCGTTCACTGACGATAGTCAAGAACTAGTAATGTCGGTCGGCGTAGCTGTTTTTATATAGCAACGGGACCGTTCTAGATGATTGCACCGTCGAATCAGAAGCCTACCTTCTCGACCGTGACTAATAGACATCAAATCACCTTTCAAATGCCGAGCACCTCCTCGTAACTTTAGCGATTTCGAAAAATATTGTGCTTCAGAAGAGAAAATGTATCGAAATCCATGAAAGACTCCTGATGAGTTCTGCTTGTGTCACAAAAACGGAGTTTCGCACATCATTTCAACAATATGTCAAATACAACTAATTGTCAACGTCAATGATTGACATCCTTGTCAGTGCGTTCGGGGGTCGATATTGCATACGTGGATCTAAAATCATCATCACAACATGACAAGTACAATAACTATCATCAGCAAATAAAAATCACAATAGCCGCGTTTTGCGTGAGTCGTTAAGAACTCATCTTCATTGTTAGACCATCCCAACAACATGTCAACTAAAGTATTCTTCAATCCCAATAAATGCAAGTCATTCATCGAAGTTTAATTATACTTCTTGTCGTTTGGATAGCCCGTGAACTTTTTCGTGATTCGTCGGGATAAAGAATATTCCAAGTTATTCGAACGGAAGGCATAACGAAGCTGCGAGTTGGAAAACTTCCCATAGTATATGGGCGCCGAGTTTCCTGAATTGTCTTGCTTGTATGTACAGCATGCAAAAGAGGCTGATTCTTAACCTTACGGGCAGGGACTGCGATCTGTTCGAATTGCTGCCGTTTTTTGCCTAAATGATGTCTCGCCGACTTTCGCAGCTGGCCGTCGCCCGTACAGACGTGCAACCACTGATGAGAGACATCAGCGGCTGCTAGAAGCGAGCGGTCATCGAGCATACGAAGGAGATGCTGAGAGATTTCGACTGGTAGATCGCTGATAAAGTCGACCTTTTTATCCTCAGCGAAAAACTTGACGCCAATAGCGGAAAGCATGTTTCTGAAGAACTCCATATCGAAGTAGCGTTCACTGACGATAGTCAAGAACTGGTAATGTCGGTCGGCGTAGCTGTTTTTATATAGCAACGGGATCGTTCTAGATGATTGCACCGTCGAATCAGAAGCCTACCTTCTCGAACGTGACCAATAGACATCAAATCACCTTTCAAATGTCGATCACCTCCTCGGAACTTCTGCGATTTCGAAAAATATTGTGCTTCAGAAGCGAAAATGTATCGAAATCCATAAAAGACTCCTGACGACTTCTGCTTGTGTCACAAAAACGGAGTTTCGCACATTATTCCAACAATATGTCAAATAGAACTAATTGTCAACGTCAATGATTGACATCCTTGTCAGTGCGTTCGGCGGTAGTCATTGCATACGTGGATCTAAAACCATCATCGAGACGTGACAAGTACAAAAATATCATCAGCCAATAGAAATCACAATAGCCGCGTTTTGCGTGAGTCGTTAAGAACAAATATCTTCATTGTTAGATCATCCCAACAACATGTCAACTAAAGTTAATATTCTTCAATCCCAATGAATGCAAGTCATTCATCGAAGTTTGATTATACTTCTTGTCGTTTGGATAGCCCGTGAACTTTTTCGTGATTCGTCGGGATAAAGAATATTCCAAGTTATTCGAACGGAAGGCATAACGAAGCTGCGAGGTGCAAAACTTCCCATAGAATATGGGCGCCGAGTTTTCTGAATTGTCTTGCTCGTATTTACAGCATGCGAAAGGGGCTGATTCTCAACCTTACGGGCAGGGACTGCGATCTGTTCGATTTGCTGCCGTTTTTTGCCTAAATGATGTCTCGCCGACTTTCGCAGCTGGCCGTCGCCCGTACAGACGTGCAACCACTGATGAGAGACATGAGCGGCTGCTAGAAGCGAGCGGTCATCAAGCATACGGAGGAGATGCTGAGAGATTTCGACTGGTAGATCGCTGATAAAGTCGACCGTTTTATCCTCAGCGAAAAACTTGACGCCAATAGCGGTAAGCATGCTTCTGAAGAACTCCATATCGAAGTAGCGTTCACTGACGATAGTCAAAAACTGGTAATGTCGGTCGGCGTAGCTGTTTTTATATAGCAACGGGATCGTTCTAGATGATTGCACCGTCGAATCAGAAGCCTACCTTCTCGACCGTGACCAATAGACATCAAATCACCTTTCAAATGTCGATCACCTCCTCGTAGCTTCTGCGATTTCGAAAAATATTGTGCTTCAGAAGAGAAAATGTATCGAAATCCATGAAAGACTCCTGACAATTTCTGCTCGTGTCACAAAAACGGAGTTTCGCACATTATTCCAACAATATGTCAAATAGAACTAATTGTCAACGTCAATGATTGACATCCTTGTCAGTGCGTTCGGCGGTAGCCATTGCATACGTGGATCTAAAATCATCATCACAACATGACAAGTACAATAAATATTATCAGCAAATAAAAATCACAATAGCCGCGTTTTGCGTGAGTCGTTAAGAACAAATATCTTCATTGTTAGATCATCCCAACAACATGTCAACTAAAGTTAATATTCTTCAATTCCAATCAATGCAAGTCATTCATCGAAGTTTAATTATACTTCTTGTCGTTTGTATAGCCCGTGAACTTTTTCGTGATTCGTCGGAATAAAGAATATTCCGAGTTATCCGAACGGAAGGCATAAGGAAGCTGCGGGTTGGAAAACTTCCCAAAGTATATGGGCGCCGAGTTTTCTGAATTGTCTTGCTTGTATGTACAGCATGCAAAAGAGGCTGATTCTTAACCTTACGGGCAGGGACTGCGATCTGTTCGAATTGCTGCCGTTTTTTGCCTAAATGATGTCTCGCCGACTTTCGCAGCTGGCCGTCGCCCGTACAGACGTGCAACCACTGATGAGAGACATAAGCGGCTGCTAGAAGCGAGCGGTCATCGAGCATACGAAGGAGATGCTGAGAGATTTCGACTGGTAGATCGCTGATAAAGTCGACCGTTTTATCCTCAGCGAAAAACTTGACGCCAATAGCGGTAAGCATGCTTCTGAAGAACTCCATATCGAAGTAGCGTTCACTGACGATAGCCAAGAACTGGTAATGTCGGTCGGCGTAGCTGTTTTTATATAGCAACTGGATCGTTCCAGATGATTGCACCGTCGAATCAGAAGCCTACCTTCTCGACTGTGACCAATAGACATCAAATCACCTTTCAAATGTCGAGCACCTCCTCGTAACCTCAGCGATTTTCAAAAATATTGTGCTTCAGAAGAGAAAATGTATCGAAATCCATGAAAGACTCCTGACGAGTTCTGCTTGTGTCACAAAAACGGAGTTTCGCACAGTATTCCAACAATATGTCAAATAGAACTAATTGTCAACGTCAATGATTGACATCCTTGTCAGTGCGTTCGGCGGTAGCCATTGCATACGTGGATCTAAAAGTATCATCACAACATGACAAGTACAATAAATATTATCAGCAAATAAAAATCACAATAGCCGCGTTTTGCGTGAGTCGTTAAGAACAAATATCTTCATTGTTAGATCATCCCAACAACATGTCAACTAAAGTTAATATTCTTCAATTCCAATCAATGCAAGTCATTCATCGAAGTTTAATTATACTTCTTGTCGGTTGGATAGCCCGTAAACTTTTTTTCGATTCGTCGGAATAAAGAATATTCCGAGTTATCCGAACGGAAGGCATAAGGAAGCTGCGGGTTGGAAAACTTTCCAAAGTATATGGGCGCCGAGTTTTCTGAATTGTCTTGCTTGTATGTACAGCATGCAAAAGAGGCTGATTCTTAACCTCACGGACAGGGACTGCGATCTGTACGATTTGCTGCCGTTTTTTGCCTAAATGACGTCTCGCCGACTTTCGCAGCTGGCCGTCGCCCGTACAGACGTGCAACCACTGATGAGAGACATGAGCGGCTGCTAAAAGCGAGCGGTCATCAAGCATACGGAGGAGATGCTGAGAGATTTCGACTGGTAGATCGCTGATAAAGTCGACCGTTTTATCCTCAGCGAAAAACTTGACGCCAATAGCGGTAAGCATGCTTCTGAAGAACTCCATATCGAAGTAGCGTTCACTGACGATAGTCAAGAACTGGTAATGTCGGTCGGCGTAGCTATTTTTATATAGCAACTGGATCGTTCCAGATGATTGCACCGTCGAATCAGAAGCCTACCTTCTCGACCGTGACCAATAGACATCAAATCACCTTTCAAATGTCGAGCACCTCCTCGGAACTTCTGCGATTTCGAAAAGCATTGTGATTTAGAAGAGAAAATGTATCGAAATCCATGAAAGACTCCTGACAATTTCTGCTCGTGTCACAAAAACGGAGTTTCGCACATTATTCCAACAATATGTCAAATAGAACTAATTGTTAACGTCAATGATTGACATCCTTGTCATTGCGTTCGGCGGTAGTCATTGCATACGTGGATCTAAAATCATCATCACAACATGACGAGTACAAAAATATCATCAGCCAATAGAAATCACAATAGCCGCGTTTTGCGTGAGTCGTTAAGAACAAATATCTTCATTGTTAGATCATCCCAACAACATGTCAACTAAAGTTAATATTCTTCAATCCCAATAAATGCAAGTCATTCATCGAAGTTTAATTATACTTCTTGTCGTTTGGATAGCCCGTGAACTTTTTCGTGATTCGTCGGAATAAAGAATATTCCGAGTTATCCGAACGGAAGGCATAACGAAGCTGCGAGTTGGAAAACTTTCCATAGTATATGGGCGCCGAGTTTCCTGAATTGTCTTGCTTGTATGTACAGCATGCAAAAGAGGCTGATTCTTAACCTTACGGGCAGAGACTGCGATCGGTTCGAATTGCTGCCGTTTTTTGCCTAAATGATGTCTCGCCGAATTTCGCAGCTGGCCGTCGCCCGTACAGACGTGCAACCACTGATGAGAGACATAAGCGGCTGCTAGAAGCGTGCGGTCATCGAGCATACGAAGGAGATGCTGAGAGATTTCGACTGGTAGATCGCTGATAAAGTCGACCTTTTTATCCTCAGCGAAAAACTTGACGCCAATAGCGGAAAGCATGTTTCTGAAGAACTCCATATCGAAGTAGCGTTCACTGACGATAGTCAAGAACTGGTAATGTCGGTCGGCGTAGCTGTTTTTATATAGCAACGGGATCGTTCTAGATGATTGCACCGTCGAATCAGAAGCCTACCTTCTCGACCGTGACCAATAGACATCAAATCACCTTTCAAATGTCGATCACCTCCTCGTAGCTTCTACGATTTCGAAAAATATTGTGCTTCAGAAGAGAAAATGTATCGAAATCCATAAAAGACTCCTGATGAGTTCTGCTTGTGTCACAAAAACGGAGTTTCGCACATTATTCCAACAATATGTCAAATAGAACTTATTGTTAACGTCAATGATTGACATCCTTGTCATTGCGTTCGGCGGTAGTCATTGCATACGTGGATCTAAAATCATCATCACAACATGACGAGTACAAAATTATCATCAGCCAATAGAAATCACAATAGCCGCGTTTTGCGTGAGTCGTTAAGAACAAATATCTTCATTGTTAGATCATCCCAACAACATGTCAACTAAAGTTAATATTCTTCAATCCCAATAAATGCAAGTCATTCATCGAAGTTTAATTATACTTCTTGTCGTTTGGATAGCCCGTGAACTTTTTCGTGATTCGTCGGAATAAAGAATATTCCGAGTTATCCGAACGGAAGGCATAACGAAGCTGCGAGTTGGAAAACTTCCCATAGTATATGAGCGCCGAGTTTCCTGAATTGTCTTGCTTGTATGTACAGCATGCAAAAGAGGCTGATTCTTAACCTTACGGGCAGGGACTGCGATCTGTTCGAATTGCTGCCGTTTTTTGCCTAAATGATGTCTCGCCGACTTTCGCAGCTGGCCGTCGCCCGTACAGACGTGCAACCACTGATGAGAGACATAAGCGGCTGCTAGAAGCGAGCGGTCATCGAGCATACGAAGGAGATGCTGAGAGATTTCGACTGGTAGATCGCTGATAAAGTCGACCTTTTTATCCTCAGCGAAAAACTTGACGCCAATAGCGGAAAGCATGTTTCTGAAGAACTCCATATCGAAGTAGCGTTCACTGACGATAGTCAAGAACTAGTAATGTCGGTCGGCGTAGCTGTTTTTATATAGCAACGGGACCGTTCTAGATGATTGCACCGTCGAATCAGAAGCCTACCTTCTCGACCGTGACTAATAGACATCAAATCACCTTTCAAATGCCGAGCACCTCCTCGTAACTTTAGCGATTTCGAAAAATATTGTGCTTCAGAAGAGAAAATGTATCGAAATCCATGAAAGACTCCTGATGAGTTCTGCTTGTGTCACAAAAACGGAGTTTCGCACATCATTTCAACAATATGTCAAATACAACTAATTGTCAACGTCAATGATTGACATCCTTGTCAGTGCGTTCGGGGGTCGATATTGCATACGTGGATCTAAAATCATCATCACAACATGACAAGTACAATAACTATCATCAGCAAATAAAAATCACAATAGCCGCGTTTTGCGTGAGTCGTTAAGAACTCATCTTCATTGTTAGACCATCCCAACAACATGTCAACTAAAGTATTCTTCAATCCCAATAAATGCAAGTCATTCATCGAAGTTTAATTATACTTCTTGTCGTTTGGATAGCCCGTGAACTTTTTCGTGATTCGTCGGAATAAAGAATATTCCGAGTTATCCGAACGGAAGGCATAACGAAGCTACGAGTTGGAAAACTTCCCATAGTATATGGGCGCCGAGTTTCCTGAATTGTCTTGCTTGTATGTACAGCATGCAAAAGAGGCTGATTCTTAACCTTACGGGCAGGGACTGCGATCTGTTCGAATTGCTGCCGTTTTTTGCCTAAATGATGTCTCGCCGACTTTCGCAGCTGGCCGTCGCCCGTACAGACGTGCAACCACTGATGAGAGACATCAGCGGCTGCTAGAAGCGAGCGGTCATCGAGCATACGAAGGAGATGCTGAGAGATTTCGACTGGTAGATCGCTGATTAAGTCGACCTTTTTATCCTCAGCGAAAAACTTGACGCCAATAGCGGAAAGCATGTTTCTGAAGAACTCCATATCGAAGTAGCGTTCACTGACGATAGTCAAGAACTGGTAATGTCGGTCGGCGTAGCTGTTTTTATATAGCAACGGGATCGTTCTAGATGATTGCACCGTCGAATCAGAAGCCTACCTTCTCGAACGTGACCAATAGACATCAAATCACCTTTCAAATGTCGATCACCTCCTCGGAACTTCTGCGATTTCGAAAAATATTGTGCTTCAGAAGAGAAAATGTATCGAAATCCATAAAAGACTCCTGACGACTTCTGCTTGTGTCACAAAAACGGAGTTTCGCACATTATTCCAACAATATGTCAAATAGAACTAATTGTCAACGTCAATGATTGACATCCTTGTCAGTGCGTTCGGCGGTAGTCATTGCATACGTGGATCTAAAACCATCATCGAGACGTGACAAGTACAAAAATATCATCAGCCAATAGAAATCACAATAGCCGCGTTTTGCGTGAGTCGTTAAGAACAAATATCTTCATTGTTAGATCATCCCAACAACATGTCAACTAAAGTTAATATTCTTCAATCCCAATGAATGCAAGTCATTCATCGAAGTTTGATTATACTTCTTGTCGTTTGGATAGCCCGTGAACTTTTTCGTGATTCGTCGGGATAAAGAATATTCCAAGTTATTCGAACGGAAGGCATAACGAAGCTGCGAGGTGCAAAACTTCCCATAGAATATGGGCGCCGAGTTTTCTGAATTGTCTTGCTCGTATTTACAGCATGCGAAAGGGGCTGATTCTCAACCTTACGGGCAGGGACTGCGATCTGTTCGATTTGCTGCCGTTTTTTGCCTAAATGATGTCTCGCCGACTTTCGCAGCTGGCCGTCGCCCGTACAGACGTGCAACCACTGATGAGAGACATGAGCGGCTGCTAGAAGCGAGCGGTCATCAAGCATACGGAGGAGATGCTGAGAGATTTCGACTGGTAGATCGCTGATAAAGTCGACCGTTTTATCCTCAGCGAAAAACTTGACGCCAATAGCGGTAAGCATGCTTCTGAAGAACTCCATATCGAAGTAGCGTTCACTGACGATAGTCAAAAACTGGTAATGTCGGTCGGCGTAGCTGTTTTTATATAGCAACGGGATCGTTCTAGATGATTGCACCGTCGAATCAGAAGCCTACCTTCTCGACCGTGACCAATAGACATCAAATCACCTTTCAAATGTCGATCACCTCCTCGTAGCTTCTGCGATTTCGAAAAATATTGTGCTTCAGAAGAGAAAATGTATCGAAATCCATGAAAGACTCCTGACAATTTCTGCTCGTGTCACAAAAACGGAGTTTCGCACATTATTCCAACAATATGTCAAATAGAACTAATTGTCAACGTCAATGATTGACATCCTTGTCAGTGCGTTCGGCGGTAGCCATTGCATACGTGGATCTAAAATCATCATCACAACATGACAAGTACAATAAATATTATCAGCAAATAAAAATCACAATAGCCGCGTTTTGCGTGAGTCGTTAAGAACAAATATCTTCATTGTTAGATCATCCCAACAACATGTCAACTAAAGTTAATATTCTTCAATTCCAATCAATGCAAGTCATTCATCGAAGTTTAATTATACTTCTTGTCGTTTGTATAGCCCGTGAACTTTTTCGTGATTCGTCGGAATAAAGAATATTCCGAGTTATCCGAACGGAAGGCATAAGGAAGCTGCGGGTTGGAAAACTTCCCAAAGTATATGGGCGCCGAGTTTTCTGAATTGTCTTGCTTGTATGTACAGCATGCAAAAGAGGCTGATTCTTAACCTTACGGGCAGGGACTGCGATCTGTTCGATTTGCTGCCGTTTTTTGCCTAAATGATGTCTCGCCGACTTTCGCAGCTGGCCGTCGCCCGTACAGACGTGCAACCACTGATGAGAGACATGAGCGGCTTCTAGAAGCGAGCGGTCATCGAGCATACGGAGGAGATGCTGAGAGATTTCGACTGGTAGATCGCTGATAAAGTTGACCGTTTTATCCTCAGCGAAAAATTTGACGCCAATAGCGGAAAGCATGCTTCTGAAGAACTCCATATCGAAGTAGCGTTCACTGACGATAGCCAAGAAATGGTAATGTCGGTCGGCGTCGCTGCCTTTATATAGCAACTGGATCTTTCCAGATGATTGCACCGTCGAATCAGAAGCCTACCTTCTCGACCGTGACCAATAGACATCAAATCACCTTTCAAATGTCGAGCACCTCCTCGTAACTTCTGCGATTTCGAAAAATATTGTGCTTCAGAAGAGAAAATGTATCGAAATCCATAATAGACTCCTGATGAATTCTGCTTGTGTCACAAAAACGGAGTTTCGCACATTATTCCAACAATATGTCAAATAGAACTAATTGTCAACGTCAATGATTGACATCCTTCTCAGTGCGTTCGGCGGTAGTCATTGCATACGTGGATCTAAAATCATCATAACAACATGACGAGTTCAAAAATATCATCAGCCAATAGAAATCACAATAGTCGCGTTTTGCGTGAGTCGTTAAGAACAAATATCTTCATTGTTAGATCATCCCAACAACATGTCAACTAAAGTTAATATTCTTCAATCCCAATAAATGCAAGTCATTCATCGAAGTTTAATTATACTTCTTGTCGTTTGGATAGCCCGTGAACTTTTTCGTGATTCGTCGGGATAAAGAATATTCCAAGTTATTCGAACGGAAGGCATAACGAAGCTGCGAGGTGCAAAACTTCCCATAGTATATGGGCGCCGAGTTTTCTGAATTGTCTTGCTCGTATTTACAGCATGCGAAAGGGGCTGATTCTCAACCTTACGGGCAGGGACTGCGATCTGTTCGATTTGCTGCCGTTTTTTGCCTAAATGATGTCTCGCCGACTTTCGCAGCTGGCCGTCGCCCGTACAGACGTGCAACCACTGATGAGAGACATGAGCGGCTGCTAGAAGCGAGCGGTCATCAAGCATACGGAGGAGATGCTGAAAGATTTCGACTGGTAAATCGCTGATAAAGTCGACCGTTTTATCCTCAGCGAAAAACTTGACGCCAATAGCGGTAAGCATGCTTCTGAAGAACTCCATATCGAAGTAGCGTTCACTGACGATAGCCAAGAACTGGTAATGTCGGTCGGCGTAGCTGTTTTTATATAGCAACTGGATCGTTCCAGATGATTGCACCGTCGAATCAGAAGCCTACCTTCTCGACTGTGACCAATAGACATCAAATCACCTTTCAAATGTCGAGCACCTCCTCGTAGCCTCAGCGATTTTCAAAAATATTGTGCTTCAGAAGAGAAAATGTATCGAAATCCATGAAAGACTCCTGACGAGTTCTGCTTGTGTCACAAAAACGGAGTTTCGCACAGTATTCCAACAATATGTCAAATAGAACTAATTGTCAACGTCAATGATTGACATCCTTGTCAGTGCGTTCGGCGGTAGCCATTGCATACGTGGATCTAAAAGTATCATCACAACATGACAAGTACAATAAATATTATCAGCAAATAAAAATCACAATAGCCGCGTTTTGCGTGAGTCGTTAAGAACAAATATCTTCATTGTTAGATCATCCCAACAACATGTCAACTAAAGTTAATATTCTTCAATTCCAATCAATGCAAGTCATTCATCGAAGTTTAATTATACTTCTTGTCGGTTGGATAGCCCGTGAACTTTTTTTCGATTCGTCGGAATAAAGAATATTCCGAGGTATCCGAACGGAAGGCATAAGGAAGCTGCGGGCTGGAAAACTTTCCAAAGTATATGGGCGCCGAGTTTTCTGAATTGTCTTGCTTGTATGTACAGCATGCAAAAGAGGCTGATTCTTAACCTCACGGACAGGGACTGCGATCTGTACGATTTGCTGCCGTTTTTTGCCTAAATGACGTCTCGCCGACTTTCGCAGCTGGCCGTCGCCCGTACAGACGTGCAACCACTGATGAGAGACATGAGCGGCTGCTAAAAGCGAGCGGTCATCAAGCATACGGAGGAGATGCTGAGAGATTTCGACTGGTAGATCGCTGATAAAGTCGACCGTTTTATCCTCAGCGAAAAACTTGACGCCAATAGCGGTAAGCATGCTTCTGAAGAACTCCATATCGAAGTAGCGTTCACTGACGATAGTCAAGAACTGGTAATGTCGGTCGGCGTAGCTGTTTTTATATAGCAACGGGATCGTTCTAGATGATTGCACCGTCGAATCAGAAGCCTACCTTCTCGACCGTGACCAATAGACATCAAATCACCTTTCAAATGTCGATCACCTCCTCGTAGCTTCTGCGATTTCGAAAAATATTGTGCTTCAGAAGAGAAAATGTATCGAAATCCATGAAAGACTCCTGACAATTTCTGCTCGTGTCACAAAAACGGAGTTTCGCACATTATTCCAACAATATGTCAAATAGAACTAATTGTCAACGTCAATGATTGACATCCTTGTCAGTGCGTTCGGCGGTAGCCATTGCATACGTGGATCTAAAATCATCATCACAACATGACAAGTACAATAAATATTATCAGCAAATAAAAATCACAATAGCCGCGTTTTGCGTGAGTCGTTAAGAACAAATATCTTCATTGTTAGATCATCCCAACAACATGTCAACTAAAGTTAATATTCTTCAATTCCAATCAATGCAAGTCATTCATCGAAGTTTAATTATACTTCTTGTCGGTTGGATAGCCCGTGAACTTTTTTTCGATTCGTCGGAATAAAGAATATTCCGAGTTATCCGAACGGAAGGCATAAGGAAGCTGCGGGTTGGAAAACTTTCCAAAGTATATGGGCGCCGAGTTTTCTGAATTGTCTTGCTTGTATGTACAGCATGCAAAAGAGGCTGATTCTTAACCTCACGGGCAGGGACTGCGATCTGTACGATTTGCTGCCGTTTTTTGCCTAAATGACGTCTCGCCGACTTTCGCAGCTGGCCGTCGCCCGTACAGACGTGCAACCACTGATGAGAGACATGAGCGGCTGCTAAAAGCGAGCGGTCATCGAGCATACGACGGAGATGCTGAGAGATTTCGACTGGTAGATCGCTGATAAAGTCGACCTTTTTATCCTCAGCGAAAAACTTGACGCCAATAGCGGAAAGCATGTTTCTGAAGAACTCCATATCGAAGTAGCGTTCACTGACGATAGCCAAGAACTGGTAATGTCGGTCGGCGTAGCTGTTTTTATATAGCAACGGGATCGTTCTAGATGATTGCACCGTCGAATCAGAAGCATACCTTCTCGACCGTGACCAATATACATCAAATCACCTTCCGAATGTCGAGCACCTCCTCGTAGCTTCTGCGATTTCGAAAAATATTGTGCTTCAGAAGAGAAAATGTATCGAAATCCATAAAAGACTCCTGATGAGTTCTGCTTGTGTCACAAAAACGGAGTTTCGCACATTATTCCAACAATATGTCAAATAGAACTAATTGTTAACGTCAATGATTGACATCCTTGTCATTGCGTTCGGCGGTAGTCATTGCATACGTGGATCTAAAATCATCATCACAACATGACGAGTACAAAAATATCATCAGCCAATAGAAATCACAATAGCCGCGTTTTGCGTGAGTCGTTAAGAACAAATATCTTCATTGTTAGATCATCCCAACAACATGTCAACTAAAGTTAATATTCTTCAATTCCAATCAATGCAAGTCATTCATCGAAGTTTAATTATACTTCTTGTCGGTTGGATAGCCCGTGAACTTTTTTTCGATTCGTCGGAATAAAGAATATTCCGAGGTATCCGAACGGAAGGCATAAGGAAGCTGCGGGCTGGAAAACTTTCCAAAGTATATGGGCGCCGAGTTTTCTGAATTGTCTTGCTTGTATGTACAGCATGCAAAAGAGGCTGATTCTTAACCTCACGGACAGGGACTGCGATCTGTACGATTTGCTGCCGTTTTTTGCCTAAATGACGTCTCGCCGACTTTCGCAGCTGGCCGTCGCCCGTACAGACGTGCAACCACTGATGAGAGACATGAGCGGCTGCTAAAAGCGAGCGGTCATCAAGCATACGGAGGAGATGCTGAGAGATTTCGACTGGTAGATCGCTGATAAAGTCGACCGTTTTATCCTCAGCGAAAAACTTGACGCCAATAGCGGTAAGCATGCTTCTGAAGAACTCCATATCGAAGTAGCGTTCACTGACGATAGTCAAGAACTGGTAATGTCGGTCGGCGTAGCTGTTTTTATATAGCAACGGGATCGTTCTAGATGATTGCACCGTCGAATCAGAAGCCTACCTTCTCGACCGTGACCAATAGACATCAAATCACCTTTCAAATGTCGATCACCTCCTCGTAGCTTCTGCGATTTCGAAAAATATTGTGCTTCAGAAGAGAAAATGTATCGAAATCCATGAAAGACTCCTGACAATTTCTGCTCGTGTCACAAAAACGGAGTTTCGCACATTATTCCAACAATATGTCAAATAGAACTAATTGTCAACGTCAATGATTGACATCCTTGTCAGTGCGTTCGGCGGTAGCCATTGCATACGTGGATCTAAAATCATCATCACAACATGACAAGTACAATAAATATTATCAGCAAATAAAAATCACAATAGCCGCGTTTTGCGTGAGTCGTTAAGAACAAATATCTTCATTGTTAGATCATCCCAACAACATGTCAACTAAAGTTAATATTCTTCAATTCCAATCAATGCAAGTCATTCATCGAAGTTTAATTATACTTCTTGTCGGTTGGATAGCCCGTGAACTTTTTTTCGATTCGTCGGAATAAAGAATATTCCGAGTTATCCGAACGGAAGGCATAAGGAAGCTGCGGGTTGGAAAACTTTCCAAAGTATATGGGCGCCGAGTTTTCTGAATTGTCTTGCTTGTATGTACAGCATGCAAAAGAGGCTGATTCTTAACCTCACGGGCAGGGACTGCGATCTGTACGATTTGCTGCCGTTTTTTGCCTAAATGACGTCTCGCCGACTTTCGCAGCTGGCCGTCGCCCGTACAGACGTGCAACCACTGATGAGAGACATGAGCGGCTGCTAAAAGCGAGCGGTCATCGAGCATACGACGGAGATGCTGAGAGATTTCGACTGGTAGATCGCTGATAAAGTCGACCTTTTTATCCTCAGCGAAAAACTTGACGCCAATAGCGGAAAGCATGTTTCTGAAGAACTCCATATCGAAGTAGCGTTCACTGACGATAGCCAAGAACTGGTAATGTCGGTCGGCGTAGCTGTTTTTATATAGCAACGGGATCGTTCTAGATGATTGCACCGTCGAATCAGAAGCATACCTTCTCGACCGTGACCAATATACATCAAATCACCTTCCGAATGTCGAGCACCTCCTCGTAGCTTCTGCGATTTCGAAAAATATTGTGCTTCAGAAGAGAAAATGTATCGAAATCCATAAAAGACTCCTGATGAGTTCTGCTTGTGTCACAAAAACGGAGTTTCGCACATTATTCCAACAATATGTCAAATAGAACTAATTGTTAACGTCAATGATTGACATCCTTGTCATTGCGTTCGGCGGTAGTCATTGCATACGTGGATCTAAAATCATCATCACAACATGACGAGTACAAAAATATCATCAGCCAATAGAAATCACAATAGCCGCGTTTTGCGTGAGTCGTTAAGAACAAATATCTTCATTGTTAGATCATCCCAACAACATGTCAACTAAAGTTAATATTCTTCAATCCCAATAAATGCAAGTCATTCATCGAAGTTTAATTATACTTCTTGTCGTTTGGATAGCCCGTGAACTTTTTCGTGATTCGTCGGAATAAAGAATATTCCGAGTTATCCGAACGGAAGGCATAACGAAGCTGCGAGTTGGAAAACTTCCCATAGTATATGGGCGCCGAGTTTCCTGAATTGTCTTGCTTGTATGTACAGCATGCAAAAGAGGCTGATTCTTAACCTTACGGGCAGGGACTGCGATCTGTTCGAATTGCTGCCGTTTTTTGCCTAAATGATGTCTCGCCGACTTTCGCAGCTGGCCGTCGCCCGTACAGACGTGCAACCACTGATGAGAGACATAAGCGGCTGCTAGAAGCGAGCGGTCATCGAGCATACGGAGGAGATGCTGAGAGATTTCGACTGGTAGATCGCTGATAAAGTCGACCTTTTTATCCTCAGCGAAAAACTTGACGCCAATAGCGGAAAGCATGTTTCTGAAGAACTCCATATCGAAGTAGCGTTCACTGACGATAGTCAAGAACTGGTAATGTCGGTCGGCGTAGCTGTTTTTATATAGCAACGGGATCGTTCTAGATGATTGCACCGTCGAATCAGAAGCCTACCTTCTCGACCGTGACCAATAGACATCAAATCACCTTTCAAATGTCGAGCACCTCCTCGTAACTTTAGCGATTTCGAAAAATATTGTGCTTCAGAAGAGAAAATGTATCGAAATCCATGAAAGACTCCTGATGAGTTCTGCTTGTGTCACAAAAACGGAGTTTCGCACATCATTTCAACAATATGTCAAATACAACTAATTGTCAACGTCAATGATTGACATCCTTGTCAGTGCGTTCGGGGGTCGCCATTGCATACGTGGATCTAAAATCATCATCACAACATGACGAGTACAAAATTATCATCAGCCAATAGAAATCACAATAGCCGCGTTTTGCGTGAGTCGTTAAGAACAAATATCTTCATTGTTAGATCATCCCAACAACATGTCAACTAAAGTTAATATTCTTCAATCCCAATAAATGCAAGTCATTCATCGAAGTTTAATTATACTTCTTGTCGTTTGTATAGCCCGTGAACTTTTTCGTGATTCGTCGGAATAAAGAATATTCCGAGTTATCCGAACGGAAGGCATAAGGAAGCTGCGGGTTGGAAAACTTCCCAAAGTATATGGGCGCCGAGTTTTCTGAATTGTCTTGCTTGTATGTACAGCATGCAAAAGAGGCTGATTCTTAACCTTACGGGCAGGGACTGCGATCTGTTCGATTTGCTGCCGTTTTTTGCCTAAATGATGTCTTGCCGACTTTCGCAGCTGGCCGTCGCCCGTACAGACGTGCAACCACTGATGAGAGACATGAGCGGCTGCTAGAAGCGAGCGGTCATCAAGCATACGAAGTAGGTGCTGAGAAATTCCGACTTGTAGATCGCTGATAAAGTCGACCTTTTTATCCTCAGCGAAAAATTTGACGCCAATAGCGGAAAGCATGTTTCTGAAGAACTCCATATCGAAGTAGCGTTCACTGACGATAGCCAAGAAATGGTAATGTCGGTCGGCGTAGCTATTTTTACATAGCAACTGGATCGTTCCAGATGATTGCACCGTCGAATCAGAAGCCTACCTTCTCGACCGTGACCAATAGACATCAAATCACCTTTCAAATGTCGAGCACCTCCTCGTAACTTCAGCGATTTCGAAAAATATTGTGCTTCAGAAGAGAAAATGTATCGAAATCCATGGAAGACTCCTGATGAGTTCTGCTTGTGTCACAAAAACGGAGTTTCGCACATCATTTCAACAATATGTCAAATAGAACTAATTGTCAACGTCAATGATTGACATCCTTGTCAGTGCGTTCGGGGGTCGCCATTGCATACGTGGATCTAAAATCATCATCACAACATGACGAGTACAAAATTATCATCAGCCAATAGAAATCACAATAGCCGCGTTTTGCGTGAGTCGTTAAGAACAAATATCTTCATTGTTAGATCATCCCAACAACATGTCAACGAAAGTTAATATTCTTCAATCCCAATAAATGCAAGTCATTCATCGAAGTTTAATTATACTTCTTGTCGTTTGTATAGCCCGTGAACTTTTTCGTGATTCGTCGGAATAAAGAATATTCCGAGTTATCCGAACGGAAGGCATAACGAAGCTACGAGTTGGAAAACTTCCCATAGTATATGGGCGCCGAGTTTCCTGAATTGTCTTGCTTGTATGTACAGCATGCAAAAGAGGCTGATTCTTAACCTTACGGGCAGGGACTGCGATCTGTTCGAATTGCTGCCGTTTTTTGCCTAAATGATGTCTCGCCGACTTTCGCAGCTGGCCGTCGCCCGTACAGACGTGCAACCACTGATGAGAGACATAAGCGGCTGCTAGAAGCGAGCGGTCATCGAGCATACGAAGGAGATGCTGAGAGATTTCGACTGGTAGATCGCTGATAAAGTCGACCGTTTTATCCTCAGCGAAAAACTTGACGCCAATAGCGGTAAGCATGCTTCTGAAGAACTCCATATCGAAGTAGCGTTCACTGACGATAGCCAAGAACTGGTAATGTCGGTCGGCGTAGCTGTTTTTATATAGCAACTGGATCGTTCCAGATGATTGCACCGTCGAATCAGAAGCCTACCTTCTCGACTGTGACCAATAGACATCAAATCACCTTTCAAATGTCGAGCACCTCCTCGTAACCTCAGCGATTTTCAAAAATATTGTGCTTCAGAAGAGAAAATGTATCGAAATCCATGAAAGACTCCTGACGAGTTCTGCTTGTGTCACAAAAACGGAGTTTCGCACAGTATTCCAACAATATGTCAAATAGAACTAATTGTCAACGTCAATGATTGACATCCTTGTCAGTGCGTTCGGCGGTAGCCATTGCATACGTGGATCTAAAAGTATCATCACAACATGACAAGTACAATAAATATTATCAGCAAATAAAAATCACAATAGCCGCGTTTTGCGTGAGTCGTTAAGAACAAATATCTTCATTGTTAGATCATCCCAACAACATGTCAACTAAAGTTAATATTCTTCAATTCCAATCAATGCAAGTCATTCATCGAAGTTTAATTATACTTCTTGTCGGTTGGATAGCCCGTGAACTTTTTTTCGATTCGTCGGAATAAAGAATATTCCGAGTTATCCGAACGGAAGGCATAAGGAAGCTGCGGGTTGGAAAACTTTCCAAAGTATATGGGCGCCGAGTTTTCTGAATTGTCTTGCTTGTATGTACAGCATGCAAAAGAGGCTGATTCTTAACCTCACGGACAGGGACTGCGATCTGTACGATTTGCTGCCGTTTTTTGCCTAAATGACGTCTCGCCGACTTTCGCAGCTGGCCGTCGCCCGTACAGACGTGCAACCACTGATGAGAGACATGAGCGGCTGCTAAAAGCGAGCGGTCATCAAGCATACGGAGGAGATGCTGAGAGATTTCGACTGGTAGATCGCTGATAAAGTCGACCGTTTTATCCTCAGCGAAAAACTTGACGCCAATAGCGGTAAGCATGCTTCTGAAGAACTCCATATCGAAGTAGCGTTCACTGACGATAGTCAAGAACTGGTAATGTCGGTCGGCGTAGCTGTTTTTATATAGCAACGGGATCGTTCTAGATGATTGCACCGTCGAATCAGAAGCCTACCTTCTCGACCGTGACCAATAGACATTAAATCACCTTTCAAATGTCGATCACCTCCTCGTAGCTTCTGCGATTTCGAAAAATATTGTGCTTCAGAAGAGAAAATGTATCGAAATCCATGAAAGACTCCTGACAATTTCTGCTCGTGTCACAAAAACGGAGTTTCGCACATTATTCCAACAATATGTCAAATAGAACTAATTGTCAACGTCAATGATTGACATCCTTGTCAGTGCGTTCGGCGGTAGTCATTGCATACGTGGATCTAAAATCATCATCACAACATGACAAGTACAATAAATATTATCAGCAAATAAAAATCACAATAGCCGCGTTTTGCGTGAGTCGTTAAGAACAAATATCTTCATTGTTAGATCATCCCAACAACATGTCAACTAAAGTTAATATTCTTCAATTCCAATCAATGCAAGTCATTCATCGAAGTTTAATTATACTTCTTGTCGTTTGTATAGCCCGTGAACTTTTTCGTGATTCGTCGGAATAAAGAATATTCCGAGTTATCCGAACGGAAGGCATAAGGAAGCTGCGGGTTGGAAAACTTCCCAAAGTATATGGGCGCCGAGTTTTCTGAACTGTCTTGCTTGTATGTACAGCATGCAAAAGAGGCTGATTCTTAACCTTACGGGCAGGGACTGCGATCTGTTCGATTTGCTGCCGTTTTTTGCCTAAATGATGTCTCGCCGACTTTCGCAGCTGGCCGTCGCCCGTACAGACGTGCAACCACTGATGAGAGACATGAGCGGCTTCTAGAAGCGAGCGGTCATCGAGCATACGGAGGAGATGCTGAGAGATTTCGACTGGTAGATCGCTGATAAAGTCGACCGTTTTATCCTCAGCGAAAAATTTGACGCCAATAGCGGAAAGCATGCTTCTGAAGAACTCCATATCGAAGTAGCGTTCACTGACGATAGCCAAGAAATGGTAATGTCGGTCGGCGTCGCTGCCTTTATATAGCAACTGGATCTTTCCAGATGATTGCACCGTCGAATCAGAAGCCTACCTTCTCGACCGTGACCAATAGACATCAAATCACCTTTCAAATGTCGAGCACCTCCTCGTAACTTCTGCGATTTCGAAAAATATTGTGCTTCAGAAGAGAAAATGTATCGAAATCCATAATAGACTCCTGATGAATTCTGCTTGTGTCACAAAAACGGAGTTTCGCACATTATTCCAACAATATGTCAAATAGAACTAATTGTCAACGTCAATGATTGACATCCTTGTCAGTGCGATCGGCGGTAGTCATTGCATACGTGGATCTAAAATCATCATCACAACATGACGAGTTCAAAAATATCATCAGCCAATAGAAATCACAATAGTCGCGTTTTGCGTGAGTCGTTAAGAACAAATATCTTCATTGTTAGATCATCCCAACAACATGTCAACTAAAGTTAATATTCTTCAATCCCAATAAATGCAAGTCATTCATCGAAGTTTAATTATACTTCTTGTCGTTTGGATAGCCCGTGAACTTTTTCGTGATTCGTCGGAATAAAGAATATTCCGAGTTATCCGAACGGAAGGCATAACGAAGCTGCGAGTTGGAAAACTTACCATAGTATATGGGCGCCGAGTTTCCTGAATTGTCTTGCTTGTATGTACAGCATGCAAAAGAGGCTGATTCTTAACCTTACGGGCAGGGACTGCGATCTGTTCGAATTGCTGCCGTTTTTTGCCTAAATGATGTCTCGCCGACTTTCGCAGCTGGCCGTCGCCCGTACAGACGTGCAACCACTGATGAGAGACATAAGCGGCTGCTAGAAGCGAGCGGTCATCGAGCATACGGAGGAGATGCTGAGAGATTTCGACTGGTAGATCGCTGATAAAGTCGACCTTTTTATCCTCAGCGAAAAACTTGACGCCAATAGCGGAAAGCATGTTTCTGAAGAACTCCATATCGAAGTAGCGTTCACTGACGATAGTCAAGAACTAGTAATGTCGGTCGGCGTAGCTGTTTTTATATAGCAACGGGACCGTTCTAGATGATTGCACCGTCGAATCAGAAGCCTACCTTCTCGACCGTGACCAATAGACATCAAATCACCTTTCAAATGTCGAGCACCTCCTCGTAACTTTAGCGATTTCGAAAAATATTGTGCTTCAGAAGAGAAAATGTATCGAAATCCATGAAAGACTCCTGATGAGTTCTGCTTGTGTCACAAAAACGGAGTTTCGCACATCATTTCAACAATATGTCAAATACAACTAATTGTCAACGTCAATGATTGACATCCTTGTCAGTGCGTTCGGGGGTCGATATTGCATACGTGGATCTAAAATCAGGATCACAACATGACAAGTACAATAACTATCATCAGCAAATAAAAATCACAATAGCCGCGTTTTGCGTGAGTCGTTAAGAACTCATCTTCATTGTTAGACCATCCCAACAACATGTCAACTAAAGTATTCTTCAATCCCAATAAATGCAAGTCATTTATCGAAGTTTAATTATACTTCTTGTCGTTTGGATAGCCCGTGAACTTTTTCGTGATTCGTCGGAATAAAGAATATTCCGAGTTATCCGAACGGAAGGCATAACGAAGCTACGAGTTGGAAAACTTCCCATAGTATATGGGCGCCGAGTTTCCTGAATTGTCTTGCTTGTATGTACAGCATGCAAAAGAGGCTGATTCTTAACCTTACGGGCAGGGACTGCGATCTGTTCGAATTGCTGCCGTTTTTTGCCTAAATGATGTCTCGCCGACTTTCGCAGCTGGCCGTCGCCCGTACAGACGTGCAACCACTGATGAGAGACATAAGCGGCTGCTAGAAGCGAGCGGTCATCGAGCATACGAAGGAGATGCTGAGAGATTTCGACTGGTAGATCGCTGATAAAGTCGACCTTTTTATCCTCAGCGAAAAACTTGACGCCAATAGCGGAAAGCATGTTTCTGAAGAACTCCATATCGAAGTAGCGTTCACTGACGATAGTCAAGAACTGGTAATGTCGGTCGGCGTAGCTGTTTTTATATAGCAACGGGATCGTTCCAGATGATTGCACCGTCGAATCAGAAGCCTACCTTCTCGACCGTGACCAATAGACATCAAATCACCTTTCAAATGTCGAGCACCTCCTCGTAACTTCTGCGATTTCGAAAAATATTGTGCTTCAGAAGAGAAAATGTATCGAAATCCATAATAGACTCCTGATGAATTCTGCTTGTGTCACAAAAACGGAGTTTCGCACATTATTCCAACAATATGTCAAATAGAACTAATTGTCAACGTCAATGATTGACATCCTTGTCAGTGCGTTCGGGGGTCGATATTGCAGACGTGGATCTAAAATCATCATCACAACATGACAAGTACAATAACTATCATCAGCAAATAAAAATCACAATAGCCGCGTTTTGCGTGAGTCGTTAAGAACTCATCTTCATTGTTAGATCATCCCAACAACATGTCAACTAAAGTATTCTTCAATCCCAATTAATGCAAGTCATTCATCGAAGTTTAATTATACTTCTTGTCCTGTTTGTATAGCCCGTGAACTTTTTCGTGATTCGTCGGAATAAAGAATATTCCGAGTTATCCGAACGGAAGGCATAAGGAAGCTGCGGGTTGGAAAACTTCCCAAAGTATATGGGCGCCGAGTTTTCTGAATTGTCTTGCTCGTATTTACAGCATGCGAAAGGGGCTGATTCTCAACCTTACGGGCAGGGACTGCGATCTGTTCGATTTGCTGCCGTTTTTTGCCTAAATGATGTCTCGCCGACTTTCGCAGCTGGCCGTCGCCCGTACAGACGTGCAACCACTGATGAGAGACATGAGCGGCTGCTAGAAGCGAGCGGTCATCAAGCATACGGAGGAGATGCTGAGAGATTTCGACTGGTAAATCGCTGATAAAGTCGACCGTTTTATCCTCAGCGAAAAACTTGACGCCAATAGCGGTAAGCATGCTTCTGAAGAACTCCATATCGAAGTAGCGTTCACTGACGATAGCCAAGAACTGGTAATGTCGGTCGGCGTAGCTGTTTTTATATAGCAACTGGATCGTTCCAGATGATTGCACCGTCGAATCAGAAGCCTACCTTCTCGACTGTGACCAATAGACATTAAATCACCTTTCAAATGTCGAGCACCTCCTCGTAACCTCAGCGATTTTCAAAAATATTGTGCTTCAGAAGAGAAAATGTATCGAAATCCATGAAAGACTCCTGACAAGTTCTGCTTGTGTCACAAAAACGGAGTTTCGCACAGTATTCCAACAATATGTCAAATAGAACTAATTGTCAACGTCAATGATTGACATCCTTGTCAGTGCGTTCGGCGGTAGCCATTGCATACGTGGATCTAAAATCATCATCACAACATGACAAGTACAATAAATATTATCAGCAAATAAAAATCACAATAGCCGCGTTTTGCGTGAGTCGTTAAAAACAAATATCTTCATTGTTAGATCATCCCAACAACATGTCAACTAAAGTTAATATTCTTCAATTCCAATCAATGCAAGTCATTCATCGAAGTTTAATTATACTTCTTGTCGGTTGGATAGCCCGTGAACTTTTTTTCGATTCGTCGGAATAAAGAATATTCCGAGTTATCCGAACGGAAGGCATAAGGAAGCTGCGGGTTGGAAAACTAGTAATGTCGGTCGGCGTAGCTGTTTTTATATAGCAACGGGACCGTTCTAGATGATTGCACCGTCGAATCAGAAGCCTACCTTCTCGACCGTGACCAATAGACATCAAATCACCTTTCAAATGTCGAGCACCTCCTCGTAACTTTAGCGATTTCGAAAAATATTGTGCTTCAGAAGAGAAAATGTATCGAAATCCATGAAAGACTCCTGATGAGTTCTGCTTGTGTCACAAAAACGGAGTTTCGCACATCATTTCAACAATATGTCAAATACAACTAATTGTCAACGTCAATGATTGACATCCTTGTCAGTGCGTTCGGGGGTCGATATTGCATACGTGGATCTAAAATCAGGATCACAACATGACAAGTACAATAACTATCATCAGCAAATAAAAATCACAATAGCCGCGTTTTGCGTGAGTCGTTAAGAACTCATCTTCATTGTTAGACCATCCCAACAACATGTCAACTAAAGTATTCTTCAATCCCAATAAATGCAAGTCATTTATCGAAGTTTAATTATACTTCTTGTCGTTTGGATAGCCCGTGAACTTTTTCGTGATTCGTCGGAATAAAGAATATTCCGAGTTATCCGAACGGAAGGCATAACGAAGCTACGAGTTGGAAAACTTCCCATAGTATATGGGCGCCGAGTTTCCTGAATTGTCTTGCTTGTATGTACAGCATGCAAAAGAGGCTGATTCTTAACCTTACGGGCAGGGACTGCGATCTGTTCGAATTGCTGCCGTTTTTTGCCTAAATGATGTCTCGCCGACTTTCGCAGCTGGCCGTCGCCCGTACAGACGTGCAACCACTGATGAGAGACATAAGCGGCTGCTAGAAGCGAGCGGTCATCGAGCATACGAAGGAGATGCTGAGAGATTTCGACTGGTAGATCGCTGATAAAGTCGACCTTTTTATCCTCAGCGAAAAACTTGACGCCAATAGCGGAAAGCATGTTTCTGAAGAACTCCATATCGAAGTAGCGTTCACTGACGATAGTCAAGAACTGGTAATGTCGGTCGGCGTAGCTGTTTTTATATAGCAACGGGATCGTTCCAGATGATTGCACCGTCGAATCAGAAGCCTACCTTCTCGACCGTGACCAATAGACATCAAATCACCTTTCAAATGTCGAGCACCTCCTCGTAACTTCTGCGATTTCGAAAAATATTGTGCTTCAGAAGAGAAAATGTATCGAAATCCATAATAGACTCCTGATGAATTCTGCTTGTGTCACAAAAACGGAGTTTCGCACATTATTCCAACAATATGTCAAATAGAACTAATTGTCAACGTCAATGATTGACATCCTTGTCAGTGCGTTCGGGGGTCGATATTGCAGACGTGGATCTAAAATCATCATCACAACATGACAAGTACAATTACTATCATCAGCAAATAAAAATCACAATAGCCGCGTTTTGCGTGAGTCGTTAAGAACTCATCTTCATTGTTAGATCATCCCAACAACATGTCAACTAAAGTATTCTTCAATCCCAATTAATGCAAGTCATTCATCGAAGTTTAATTATACTTCTTGTCCTGTTTGTATAGCCCGTGAACTTTTTCGTGATTCGTCGGAATAAAGAATATTCCGAGTTATCCGAACGGAAGGCATAAGGAAGCTGCGGGTTGGAAAACTTCCCAAAGTATATGGGCGCCGAGTTTTCTGAATTGTCTTGCTCGTATTTACAGCATGCGAAAGGGGCTGATTCTCAACCTTACGGGCAGGGACTGCGATCTGTTCGATTTGCTGCCGTTTTTTGCCTAAATGATGTCTCGCCGACTTTCGCAGCTGGCCGTCGCCCGTACAGACGTGCAACCACTGATGAGAGACATGAGCGGCTGCTAGAAGCGAGCGGTCATCAAGCATACGGAGGAGATGCTGAGAGATTTCGACTGGTAAATCGCTGATAAAGTCGACCGTTTTATCCTCAGCGAAAAACTTGACGCCAATAGCGGTAAGCATGCTTCTGAAGAACTCCATATCGAAGTAGCGTTCACTGACGATAGCCAAGAACTGGTAATGTCGGTCGGCGTAGCTGTTTTTATATAGCAACTGGATCGTTCCAGATGATTGCACCGTCGAATCAGAAGCCTACCTTCTCGACTGTGACCAATAGACATTAAATCACCTTTCAAATGTCGAGCACCTCCTCGTAACCTCAGCGATTTTCAAAAATATTGTGCTTCAGAAGAGAAAATGTATCGAAATCCATGAAAGACTCCTGACAAGTTCTGCTTGTGTCACAAAAACGGAGTTTCGCACAGTATTCCAACAATATGTCAAATAGAACTAATTGTCAACGTCAATGATTGACATCCTTGTCAGTGCGTTCGGCGGTAGCCATTGCATACGTGGATCTAAAATCATCATCACAACATGACAAGTACAATAAATATTATCAGCAAATAAAAATCACAATAGCCGCGTTTTGCGTGAGTCGTTAAGAACAAATATCTTCATTGTTAGATCATCCCAACAACATGTCAACTAAAGTTAATATTCTTCAATTCCAATCAATGCAAGTCATTCATCGAAGTTTAATTATACTTCTTGTCGGTTGGATAGCCCGTGAACTTTTTTTCGATTCGTCGGAATAAAGAATATTCCGAGTTATCCGAACGGAAGGCATAAGGAAGCTGCGGGTTGGAAAACTTTCCAAAGTATATGGGCGCCGAGTTTTCTGAATTGTCTTGCTTGTATGTACAGCATGCAAAAGAGGCTGATTCTTAACCTCACGGGCAGGGACTGCGATCTGTTCGATTTGCTGCCGTTTTTTGCCTAAATGACGTCTCGCCGACTTTTGCAGCTGGCCGTCGCCCGTACAGACGTGCGACCACTGATGAGAGACATGAGCGGCTGCTAGAAGCGAGCGGTCATCAAGCATACGAAGGAGATGCTAAGAGATTTCGACTGGTAGATCGCTGATAAAGTCGACCTTTTTATCCTCAGCGAAAAATTTGACGCCAATAGCGGAAAGCATGTTTCTGAAGAACTCCATATCGAAGTAGCGTTCACTGACGATAGTCAAGAACTGGTAATGTCGGTCGGCGTAGCTATTTTTATATAGCAACTGGATCGTTCCAGATGATTGCACCGTCGAATCAGAAGCCTACCTTCTCGACCGTGACCAATAGACATCAAATCACCTTTCAAATGTCGAGCACCTCCGCGTAACTTCAGCGATTTCGAAAAATATTGTGCTTCAGAAGAGAAAATGTATCGAAATCCATGAAAGACTCCTGATGAGTTCTGCTTGTGTCACAAAAACGGAGTTTCGCACATCATTCCAACAATATGTCAAATAGAACTAATTGTCAACGTCAATGATTGACATCCTTGTCAGTGCGTTCGGGGGTCGCCATTGCATACGTGGATCTAAAATCATCATCACAACATGATAAGTACAATAACTATCATCAGCAAATAAGAATCACAATAGCCGCGTTTTGCGTGGATCGTTAAGAACAAATATCTTCATTGTTAGATCATCCCAACAACATGTCAACTAAAGTATTCTTCAATCCCAATTAATGCAAGTCATTCATCGAAGTTTAATTATACTTCTTGTCGTGTTTGTATAGTCCGTGAACTTTTTCGTGATTCGTCGAAATAAAGAATATTCCGAGTTATCCGAACGGAAGGCATAACGAAGCTGCGAGTTGGAAAACTTCCCATAGTATATGGGCGCCCAGTTTTCTGAATTGTCTTGCTTGTATGTACAGCATGCAAAAGAGGCTGATTCTTAACCATACTGGCAGGGACTGCGATCTGTTCGATTTGCTGCCGTTTTTTGCCTAAATGAAGTCTCGCCGACTTTCGCAGCTGGCCGTCGCCCGTACAGACGTGCAACCACTGATGAGAGACATGAGCGGCTGCTAGAAGCGAGCGGTCATCAAGCATACGAAGTAGGTGCTGAGAGATTTCGACTGGTAGATCGCTGATAAAGTCGACCTTCTTATCCTCAGCGAAAAATTTGAAGCCAATAGCGGAAAGCATGTTTCTGAAGAACTCCATATCGAAGTAGCGTTCACTGACGATAGCCAAGAAATGGTAATGTCGGTCGGCGTAGCTGCCTTTCTATAGCAACTGGATCGATCCAGATGATTGCACCGTCGAATCACACGCCTACCTTCTCGACCGTGACCAATAGACATCAAATCACCTTTCAAATGTCGAGCACCTCCTCGGAACTTCTGCGATTTCGAAAAGCATTGTGATTTAGAAGAGAAAATGTATCGAAATCCATGAAAGACTCCTGATGAGTTCTGCTTGTGTCACAAAAACGGAGTTTCGCACATCATTTCAACAATATGTCAAATACAACTAATTGTCAACGTCAATGATTGACATCCTTGTCAGTGCGTTCGGGGGTCGATATTGCATACGTGGATCTAAAATCATCATCACAACATGACAAGTACAATAACTATCATCAGCAAATAAAAATCACAATAGCCGCGTTTTGCGTGAGTCGTTAAGAACTCATCTTCATTGTTAGATCATCCCAACAACATGTCAACTAAAGTATTCTTCAATCCCAATTAATGCAAGTCATTCATCGAAGTTTAATTATACTTCTTGTCGTGTTTGTATAGCCCGTGAACTTTTTCGTGATTCGTCGGAATAACGAATATTCCGAGTTATCCGAACGGGAGGCATAAGGAAGCTGCGGGTTGGAAAACTTCCCAAAGTATATGGGCGCCGAGTTTTCTGAATTGTCTTGCTTGTATGTACAGCATGCAAAAGAGGCTGATTCTTAACCTTACGGGCAGGGACTGCGATCTGTTCGAATTGCTGCCGTTTTTTGCCTAAATGATGTCTCGCCGACTTTCGCAGCTGGCCGTCGCCCGTACAGACGTGCAACCACTGATGAGAGACATAAGCGGCTGCTAGAAGCGAGCGGTCATCGAGCATACGAAGGAGATGCTGAGAGATTTCGACTGGTAGATCGCTGATAAAGTCGGCCTTTTTATCCTCAGCGAAAAACTTGACGCCAATAGCGGAAAGCATGTTTCTGAAGAACTCCATATCGAAGTAGCGTTCACTGACGATAGTCAAGAACTGGTAATGTCGGTCGGCGTAGCTATTTTTATATAGCAACTGGATCGTTCCAGATGATTGCACCGTCGAATCAGAAGCCTACCTTCTCGACCGTGACCAATAGACATCAAATCACCTTTCAAATGTCGAGCACCTCCTCGTAACTTCAGCGATTTCGAAAAATATTGTGCTTCAGAAGAGAAAATGTATCGAAATCCATGGAAGACTCCTGATGAGTTCTGCTTGTGTCACAAAAACGGAGTTTCGCACATCATTTCAACAATATGTCAAATAGAACTAATTGTCAACGTCAATGATTGACATCCTTGTCAACGCGTTCGGGGGTCGCCATTGCATACGTGGATCTAAAATCATCATCACAACATGACGAGTACAAAATTATCATCAGCCAATAGAAATCACAATAGCCGCGTTTTGCGTGAGTCGTTAAGAACAAATATCTTCATTGTTAGATCATCCCAACAACATGTCAACGAAAGTTAATATTCTTCAATCCCAATAAATGCAAGTCATTCATCGAAGTTTAATTATACTTCTTGTCGTTTGTATAGCCCGTGAACTTTTTCGTGATTCGTCGGAATAAAGAATATTCCGAGTTATCCGAACGGAAGGCATAACGAAGCTACGAGTTGGAAAACTTCCCATAGTATATGGGCGCCGAGTTTCCTGAATTGTCTTGCTTGTATGTACAGCATGCAAAAGAGGCTGATTCTTAACCTTACGGGCAGGGACTGCGATCTGTTCGAATTGCTGCCGTTTTTTGCCTAAATGATGTCTCGCCGACTTTCGCAGCTGGCCGTCGCCCGTACAGACGTGCAACCACTGATGAGAGACATAAGCGGCTGCTAGAAGCGAGCGGTCATCGAGCATACGAAGGAGATGCTGAGAGATTTCGACTGGTAGATCGCTGATAAAGTCGACCGTTTTATCCTCAGCGAAAAACTTGACGCCAATAGCGGTAAGCATGCTTCTGAAGAACTCCATATCGAAGTAGCGTTCACTGACGATAGCCAAGAACTGGTAATGTCGGTCGGCGTAGCTGTTTTTATATAGCAACTGGATCGTTCCAGATGATTGCACCGTCGAATCAGAAGCCTACCTTCTCGACTGTGACCAATAGACATCAAATCACCTTTCAAATGTCGAGCACCTCCTCGTAACCTCAGCGATTTTCAAAAATATTGTGCTTCAGAAGAGAAAATGTATCGAAATCCATGAAAGACTCCTGACGAGTTCTGCTTGTGTCACAAAAACGGAGTTTCGCACAGTATTCCAACAATATGTCAAATAGAACTAATTGTCAACGTCAATGATTGACATCCTTGTCAGTGCGTTCGGCGGTAGCCATTGCATACGTGGATCTAAAAGTATCATCACAACATGACAAGTACAATAAATATTATCAGCAAATAAAAATCACAATAGCCGCGTTTTGCGTGAGTCGTTAAGAACAAATATCTTCATTGTTAGATCATCCCAACAACATGTCAACTAAAGTTAATATTCTTCAATTCCAATCAATGCAAGTCATTCATCGAAGTTTAATTATACTTCTTGTCGGTTGGATAGCCCGTGAACTTTTTTTCGATTCGTCGGAATAAAGAATATTCCGAGTTATCCGAACGGAAGGCATAAGGAAGCTGCGGGTTGGAAAACTTTCCAAAGTATATGGGCGCCGAGTTTTCTGAATTGTCTTGCTTGTATGTACAGCATGCAAAAGAGGCTGATTCTTAACCTCACGGACAGGGACTGCGATCTGTACGATTTGCTGCCGTTTTTTGCCTAAATGACGTCTCGCCGACTTTCGCAGCTGGCCGTCGCCCGTACAGACGTGCAACCACTGATGAGAGACATGAGCGGCTGCTAAAAGCGAGCGGTCATCAAGCATACGGAGGAGATGCTGAGAGATTTCGACTGGTAGATCGCTGATAAAGTCGACCGTTTTATCCTCAGCGAAAAACTTGACGCCAATAGCGGTAAGCATGCTTCTGAAGAACTCCATATCGAAGTAGCGTTCACTGACGATAGTCAAGAACTGGTAATGTCGGTCGGCGTAGCTGTTTTTATATAGCAACGGGATCGTTCTAGATGATTGCACCGTCGAATCAGAAGCCTACCTTCTCGACCGTGACCAATAGACATCAAATCACCTTTCAAATGTCGATCACCTCCTCGTAGCTTCTGCGATTTCGAAAAATATTGTGCTTCAGAAGAGAAAATGTATCGAAATCCATGAAAGACTCCTGACAATTTCTGCTCGTGTCACAAAAACGGAGTTTCGCACATTATTCCAACAATATGTCAAATAGAACTAATTGTCAACGTCAATGATTGACATCCTTGTCAGTGCGTTCGGCGGTAGTCATTGCATACGTGGATCTAAAATCATCATCACAACATGACAAGTACAATAAATATTATCAGCAAATAAAAATCACAATAGCCGCGTTTTGCGTGAGTCGTTAAGAACAAATATCTTCATTGTTAGATCATCCCAACAACATGTCAACTAAAGTTAATATTCTTCAATTCCATTCAATGCAAGTCATTCATCGAAGTTTAATTATACTTCTTGTCGTTTGTATAGCCCGTGAACTTTTTCGTGATTCGTCGGAATAAAGAATATTCCGAGTTATCCGAACGGAAGGCATAAGGAAGCTGCGGGTTGGAAAACTTCCCAAAGTATATGGGCGCCGAGTTTTCTGAATTGTCTTGCTTGTATGTACAGCATGCAAAAGAGGCTGATTCTTAACCTTACGGGCAGGGACTGCGATCTGTTCGATTTGCTGCCGTTTTTTGCCTAAATGATGTCTCGCCGACTTTCGCAGCTGGCCGTCGCCCGTACAGACGTGCAACCACTGATGAGAGACATGAGCGGCTTCTAGAAGCGAGCGGTCATCGAGCATACGGAGGAGATGCTGAGAGATTTCGACTGGTAGATCGCTGATAAAGTCGACCGTTTTATCCTCAGCGAAAAATTTGACGCCAATAGCGGAAAGCATGCTTCTGAAGAACTCCATATCGAAGTAGCGTTCACTGACGATAGCCAAGAAATGGTAATGTCGGTCGGCGTCGCTGCCTTTATATAGCAACTGGATCTTTCCAGATGATTGCACCGTCGAATCAGAAGCCTACCTTCTCGACCGTGACCAATAGACATCAAATCACCTTTCAAATGTCGAGCACCTCCTCGTAACTTCTGCGATTTCGAAAAATATTGTGCTTCAGAAGAGAAAATGTATCGAAATCCATAATAGACTCCTGATGAATTCTGCTTGTGTCACAAAAACGGAGTTTCGCACATTATTCCAACAATATGTCAAATAGAACTAATTGTCAACGTCAATGATTGACATCCTTGTCAGTGCGATCGGCGGTAGTCATTGCATACGTGGATCTAAAATCATCATCACAACATGACGAGTTCAAAAATATCATCAGCCAATAGAAATCACAATAGTCGCGTTTTGCGTGAGTCGTTAAGAACAAATATCTTCATTGTTAGATCATCCCAACAACATGTCAACTAAAGTTAATATTCTTCAATCCCAATAAATGCAAGTCATTCATCGAAGTTTAATTATACTTCTTGTCGTTTGGATAGCCCGTGAACTTTTTCGTGATTCGTCGGAATAAAGAATATTCCGAGTTATCCGAACGGAAGGCATAACGAAGCTGCGAGTTGGAAAACTTACCATAGTATATGGGCGCCGAGTTTCCTGAATTGTCTTGCTTGTATGTACAGCATGCAAAAGAGGCTGATTCTTAACCTTACGGGCAGGGACTGCGATCTGTTCGAATTGCTGCCGTTTTTTGCCTAAATGATGTCTCGCCGACTTTCGCAGCTGGCCGTCGCCCGTACAGACGTGCAACCACTGATGAGAGACATAAGCGGCTGCTAGAAGCGAGCGGTCATCGAGCATACGAAGGAGATGCTGAGAGATTTCGACTGGTAGATCGCTGATAAAGTCGACCTTTTTATCCTCAGCGAAAAACTTGACGCCAATAGCGGAAAGCATGTTTCTGAAGAACTCCATATCGAAGTAGCGTTCACTGACGATAGTCAAGAACTAGTAATGTCGGTCGGCGTAGCTGTTTTTATATAGCAACGGGACCGTTCTAGATGATTGCACCGTCGAATCAGAAGCCTACCTTCTCGACCGTGACCAATAGACATCAAATCACCTTTCAAATGTCGAGCACCTCCTCGTAACTTTAGCGATTTCGAAAAATATTGTGCTTCAGAAGAGAAAATGTATCGAAATCCATGAAAGACTCCTGATGAGTTCTGCTTGTGTCACAAAAACGGAGTTTCGCACATCATTTCAACAATATGTCAAATACAACTAATTGTCAACGTCAATGATTGACACCCTTGTCAGTGCGTTCGGGGGTCGATATTGCATACGTGGATCTAAAATCAGGATCACAACATGACAAGTACAATAACTATCATCAGCAAATAAAAATCACAATAGCCGCGTTTTGCGTGAGTCGTTAAGAACTCATCTTCATTGTTAGACCATCCCAACAACATGTCAACTAAAGTATTCTTCAATCCCAATAAATGCAAGTCATTCATCGAAGTTTAATTATACTTCTTGTCGTTTGGATAGCCCGTGAACTTTTTCGCGATTCGTCGGAATAAAGAATATTCCGAGTTATCCGAACGGAAGGCATAACGAAGCTACGAGTTGGAAAACTTCCCATAGTATATGGGCGCCGAGTTTCCTGAATTGTCTTGCTTGTATGTACAGCATGCAAAAGAGGCTGATTCTTAACCTTACGGGCAGGGACTGCGATCTGTTCGAATTGCTGCCGTTTTTTGCCTAAATGATGTCTCGCCGACTTTCGCAGCTGGCCGTCGCCCGTACAGACGTGCAACCACTGATGAGAGACATAAGCGGCTGCTAGAAGCGAGCGGTCATCGAGCATACGAAGGAGATGCTGAGAGATTTCGACTGGTAGATCGCTGATAAAGTCGACCTTTTTATCCTCAGCGAAAAACTTGACGCCAATAGCGGAAAGCATGTTTCTGAAGAACTCCATATCGAAGTAGCGTTCACTGACGATAGTCAAGAACTGGTAATGTCGGTCGGCGTAGCTGTTTTTATATAGCAACGGGATCGTTCCAGATGATTGCACCGTCGAATCAGAAGCCTACCTTCTCGACCGTGACCAATAGACATCAAATCACCTTTCAAATGTCGAGCACCTCCTCGTAACTTCTGCGATTTCGAAAAATATTGTGCTTCAGAAGAGAAAATGTATCGAAATCCATAATAGACTCCTGATGAATTCTGCTTGTGTCACAAAAACGGAGTTTCGCACATTATTCCAACAATATGTCAAATAGAACTAATTGTCAACGTCAATGATTGACATCCTTGTCAGTGCGTTCGGGGGTCGATATTGCAGACGTGGATCTAAAATCATCATCACAACATGACAAGTACAATAACTATCATCAGCAAATAAAAATCACAATAGCCGCGTTTTGCGTGAGTCGTTAAGAACTCATCTTCATTGTTAGATCATCCCAACAACATGTCAACTAAAGTATTCTTCAATCCCAATTAATGCAAGTCATTCATCGAAGTTTAATTATACTTCTTGTCCTGTTTGTATAGCCCGTGAACTTTTTCGTGATTCGTCGGAATAAAGAATATTCCGAGTTATCCGAACGGAAGGCATAAGGAAGCTGCGGGTTGGAAAACTTCCCAAAGTATATGGGCGCCGAGTTTTCTGAATTGTCTTGCTTGTATGTACAGCATGCAAAAGAGGCTGATTCTTAACCTCACGGGCAGGGACTGCGATCTGTTCGATTTGCTGCCGTTTTTTGCCTAAATGACGTCTCGCCGACTTTTGCAGCTGGCCGTCGCCCGTACAGACGTGCAACCACTGATGAGAGACATGAGCGGCTGCTAGAAGCGAGCGGTCATCAAGCATACGAAGTAGGTGCTGAGAGATTTCGACTGGTAGATCGCTGATAAAGTCGACCTTCTTATCCTCAGCGAAAAATTTGAAGCCAATAGCGGAAAGCATGTTTCTGAAGAACTCCATATCGAAGTAGCGTTCACTGACGATAGCCAAGAAATGGTAATGTCGGTCGGCGTAGCTGCCTTTCTATAGCAACTGGATCGATCCAGATGATTGCACCGTCGAATCACACGCCTACCTTCTCGACCGTGACCAATAGACATCAAATCACCTTTCAAATGTCGAGCACCTCCTCGGAACTTCTGCGATTTCAAAAAGCATTGTGATTTAGAAGAGAAAATGTATCGAAATCCATGAAAGACTCCTGATGAGTTCTGCTTGTGTCACAAAAACGGAGTTTCGCACATCATTTCAACAATATGTCAAATACAACTAATTGTCAACGTCAATGATTGACATCCTTGTCAGTGCGTTCGGGGGTCGATATTGCATACGTGGATCTAAAATCATCATCACAACATGACAAGTACAATAACTATCATCAGCAAATAAAAATCACAATAGCCGCGTTTTGCGTGAGTCGTTAAGAACTCATCTTCATTGTTAGATCATCCCAACAACATGTCAACTAAAGTATTCTTCAATCCCAATTAATGCAAGTCATTCATCGAAGTTTAATTATACTTCTTGTCGTGTTTGTATAGCCCGTGAACTTTTCCGTGATTCGTCGGAATAAAGAATATTCCGAGTTATTCGAACGGAAGGCATAACGAAGCTACGAGTTGGAAAACTTCCCATAGTATATGGGCGCCGAGTTTTCTGAATTGTCTTGCTTGTATGTACAGCATGCAAAAGAGGCTGATTCTTAACCTTACGGGCAGGGACTGCGATCTGTTCGATTTGCTGCCGTTTTTTGCCTAAATGATGTCTCGCCGACTTTCGCAGCTGGCCGTCGCCCGTACAGACGTGCAACCACTGATGAGAGACATGAGCGGCTGCTAGAAGCGAGCGGTCATCAAGCATACGAAGTAGATGCTGAGAGATTTCGACTGGTAGATGGCTGATAAGGTCGACCTTTTTATCCTCAGCGAAAAATTTGACGCCAATAGCGGAAAGCATGTTTCTGAAGAACTCCATATCGAAGTAGCGTTCACTGACGATGGCCAGGAACTGGTAATGTCGTTCGGCGTAGCTGTTTTTATATAGTAACTGGATCGTTCCAGATGATCGCACCGTCGAATCAGAAGGATGCCTCCTCGACCGTGACCAATAGACATCAAAATACCTTTCAAATGTCGAGCACCTCCTCGTAGCTTCTGCGATTTCGAAAAATGCTGTGATTCAGAACAGAAAATGTATGTACCACTCTCTTTTTTATCAAAAAACGAAGAGATTGCACTACGTTGAAAGTTGTCCTAACCGAATTTGAGCCATTGTTGTGCCCCGGAATTTCGGAAAGAATATTTAGATGCAGCATTTGACATTCCTAAAGGAGTGTCGAAAGCCGTTGTCATCACTCTGTAAAAAGGTGGCTCGGTCGATGACCCGATGGATTGTTCGCTGTTTGCAGCCATTGCGCCAGCACAGTGTTGCTGGCGCAGCACCGTTGGCTAATTCCAAAGCGGGTGCAGCGACCGAGTCGACCTACTAACCCTCAGATCAGGGATATATTAATGACCAGAGTGACGATCAAAGTCAGTCAAGTTTTCGAGTTTAAGATTGAATCGCTGCTCGAAGGGAGGCTCCCGAACCACGGTAGCTACACTCTTTCACGGGTGCTTAGGATCAGCCGGCTATTACGAGTTAGTACTAGTAATTGTCAAAAGAACATTGTAACTTCATAATAAAACCAATATACAAACTGTTCCTACGTGAATTCTAATTCTTTAACGGTAAAGAATCCCTAAAAAATAAACAATTTTTTATGGCCACTGGGAGCATAGATGACTTGAAGTATAATGTTCTTCAATAGAGAACAAAGACAATTCGTGTTCCAATATTTTAGTGATCATCGGAAAAAATTTCCTAACAAGAATTTGGAAAGCTTTCGAATAAAAAAATAAAATGAAAAAGATTTATAATTTTTAAATATGAATTCTTATTATTTTGATCGACATCTGACCTTCGAAACATGTAAACAAAACCATTATCTCCGAATACTGCGATTAATATTTTAATAAATAAAGAATTAATTTTTTTTGGTATTATTTTGTGATAGACTGTCATTTATACTCCAAGTTACCGTTAAAATTTGCATTAATCTTCGAATTAAAGTTCCTACGTGAATTCTAATTCTTTAACGGTAAAGAATCCCTAAAAAATAAACAAATAAATGATAACGACCTCCCTTCCCGTTTCAACACAGTTACACGGGCGGCAGGCATAACACCATCATTCCACGCGATACAATTCTCTGGCGTTAAAACACTCCAGTTACCTAATGACGTATGAGCCAGCTATGTTACCTAATCTAGGGTTAATCTTTGATTTTCTAACAGAGGAATTGTTGTTCTCTATCTAACTCTCAGAGGGAGCTAAAATCGGGCCGGAATTGTCATTTTTTGAATCTAAATAAATAAGACAAATGGTGAACAGAGGATTAATGAAAATCAACCGAGGTGATGAATTGAAACCAGTAGTCAAGTAGCGTGTTCGGCACGCACTTGATAGTGTTCCGTAGTCCAAAAAGAGTGATTTATACATTTTACAGGGAACTATTTTTGCTACAATGTCGTTATAATTTTGGTTAAATGTAATGGAAAGCTGTGTTCTGAAATTTCAGATTTTTTGCATTGATAATTGAGAAATTAACGTGTTCCAATTTTTTTAAAATCATAACTTTGCGAAAAAACAATGAAACTGGATGAACCAATGCCTAAACTAAATATCAAGGATGTGACCTTCCATAAAATAAGATATCCAATACAATTTCTCAAAAATTGACTACGGTTGAAATTTTTTTCCGGTTCAGATCGAACCCTCTCTTCATGAGGAATCGAGTTCGAACTCATAACAAAGTATAATTCTGCGAAAAAACCATAAACTTCAATGAAATAAATCTCAGATCGAAGCTGAAGTATGTACTTTTGAAGGAAAAAAAACTCCAATACCATTTCTCGAGAAAAGGCTACGGTTTTTATTTTTTCCCGAGTCAGATCGAATCCCCTCTTAATAAGGATTCGAGTTCCTACACATAGAAATTCATGAGTTCGCAGAAAAAAGTAGAAGTCATTAACCTATGAGCTGAAATCAAAGCTGAAGAATGGACCTTTCAAGAAAAAATACCCCAATACGATATCTCAAAAATAGCCACAATCAAAATTTCACATCAAATCAGATTCCTTTATCAGGAATTGAGTTTTAAATTGAAAAACTCGAAACTTCGCAAAAAAAACGATAAAAGACCGATAAAACAACGCTCAAGTTGAAGCTCAAGAATGTACCTTTCAAGAAAAAAATGCAACTCAACCCAACAACTCAATACAATACCTCAAAAAATGGCTACTATGGAAAATCTATAGTTTCTATCGAATCGTCCCGTTTTTCGACGTAAGTACTCAATGAATTAGGTACTCGATGAATATGCATCTTGCAAGTTTAGAACTCATCCCCCTTCTGGCCGGAAAACTTACCCCCTCGTCACTCAAGTCAGTCTCGAAATGGAAATGTAAATGTATAGTTTCTATCGAATCGTCCCGATTTTCGACGTGAGTATCCAGTAAATTAGGAACTAGATGAATATGCATTGTGCGATCTTGAAACTCATCCTCTTTGGCCGGAAAACTCACCCCCTCGTCATTCAAACCAGTCTCGAAAGAGAAAATCTATAGTTTCTATCGAATCATACCGCTCTTCAATGTGTGTATTCATCGAATTAGATACTCGATGAATATGCATCGTGCGATAACTCAATGTTCCCGGAACGATTACCAATAACATTTTCGTATTCCTTCATACGCCTGCCCATACCATGACATACCCACCATTAGAAGCCGCGATTCCCGAATTGCAGAAAGATACGCGAATGAAATCCGGCAACGACACGTTCTGCCCATGCGTCAAATAATGGGTAATCACTTTATTCTTATGCAAGATGATGCTCATCCTCATACGGCAATGTGGTCAAGAAATTTCGTTGCTGGGAATAACGTGACAACACTTAACCACCCATTCATGAGTCTCGATTTGAACCCGATCGAATATGTCTGGGACATTTGGGCCTTGATTGCGATGAGATTATCTGCAACTCCAGAATCTCCGACAATTGGCCCAGGCGCTTCCCCGAGTTTGGCAAGGGATCTCGGATCCATTTCTTGTACGTTGGCGTAGGCCACTATCGAATCGAAGGTGTGTGTCGGTACTGGACTCCGAACGGAAACGTAAGTTACCTTGGCATGCATGAATGCATGAATTACGTACTCGGTCGCACTATATTATATTTTTTCTGTTACAGCCGAGCAGCAGATTGCCCAAGACTCCTTAACCGGGATGATATGTACAAGAAAAGGGTCGCGTTCGAGCGGTGTCGCTCATGCAGAGCTGTGCGAGGGAAGTTAAAAAAAACAAGCTAATGCCAAAAAGAACACGAATTTGCGAACAGTAACGAAGTCGCGGACGATGAAAAAGATGCGTCTCCTGACAAGAAAGCACACGACACTGCGCGAAAAGGTAATACACATACAAATGCACTAATTCGAAAGGGAAAATTTGAAAAATGTAGTTATTTCAGAACATCTATTTCAATAATGAGAACGTGAACAACGTTTTCACATGCTCGCGATTGAATTTAAATGTTTTGTTCCGGAAACACCTCAACAAAAAAGTTGAAGGAGCAGAAAAATTCTATTTTTTTGGTGATTTTCGGAACTGAGTTGAAAATAAGCGTATTGAAGCTTGAAGTATCTATTCCTTAAACCATATGATCTAAAAAAAACGTTGGACACGCTTTTGCACATTTAGGATTTTTTTAATCTTTTTTGTTGTCCGTGGGCTCAAAGAAAGTTGTTTTCACTCAATCAATGAAAAAGTCATTTAGCCTGATTCTTTACCTTCGATTTGATTTTTTATTTGTTTCTGTACAATTTATTGCTGGCATATCGGCCGGTGAATTTTAAAAAACCCTTTTTTTCGTTTCATCATCGAATACCCTTTCCATCGAATTTCCTGAAAAGCTTCAAACCGAAAAGATGGTGATTTTTTTTTCAATTTCGAAATAAGTCTTGACTATTCAATGCCAGATCGTGAGGAATATAAGGCAATTTTTTTTCATTTAAAAAATGATCCGACGATGTTAAAAGAGCAAAAAAGCTGTCCCTTTAATTTTTGTTAAGGTTGTTGTGGGGTTAGGCCGAAATGATGTCAGTGAGATGAAATTTTTTGTGAACGTTCATGATCTCTTTACCAATCGACCTATCAAATTTCGCAACAATCCACAGTGCAGTTATTTAGAAAAAAAATCGCAAAGTTGGAGTATTTGGTGTGCTCATCACATTATGTTTATGGGAATGTTCCGAAAAATTTTCAGTATATTATATATATCTGCCTAGAGAACGATGCCACGGAGTTGAAAAATCAGATACGGTTAAATGGAATATCGGACTAACTTTTGGTGCCTTGAAAATAATAATTTATAGTACCGATTGAAAGTTATTCATGATTTTAATCGCGAATTTTCCAAAAATTGAGCATACAAAATATTAGGCTTGGGAAGCGCGGCAACAGCGTAGCCGGCCCAAGCGCTCCCTAACTTAGCGACAGATGATAATTATGCATGTTTCCCGGACCGATGTTCATGGTTGACAAATAAAACACTTCGATTTAGAGGCTAGGAACGGGGCGCGTATATGACAGCTGTGCGACACTGGTGCTCAACCCAAGCATATTATCGTGGGCCATAATTTACGTTGTTGCCAGTTCGTCTTGCAATAATTGATCTCTAACGAATTATCGAAAACAATGTCATAAACTAATAGAAATAATTCCTGTAACCATCACTTTGTCAAAAATGCATATTCTTTTGAACTGATGTGGATTTTTTCCTCGAAAAATGTCATTAAATACAACGATAATTTGACGACAAACAGTTGAGAACCATTCATCGGTTCCGTGCATAAGCATAGGGCACCCCCCTCATGCTTCACCCCCGACGGCTAGACCCTACAACAACCTTAAAGGTTGCCCGGGGTAGAAACGGATCCTTGATATCTTGAAAACTAAGCAAGATATTCGTTTTTTCTTCTTATCGCGAGGTGTTCTACAAGAACAGTACATCAGATCGCGGCGACCCGGATATCGTACTATCACCTTAATTACTCATAAGCAGTTGAGATTACAGATGTGATATCAGAAAAATAACGTACGATTGAATCAGACTCGGGAGCTCGGTATAATAATGAAAAAAAAAAAACAAATCTGCAATGTTTATCAAATGGGAAAACTTCAAAGCCATTGATGGACCTTTAAATATTTTTTAAAACGCCCTCCTTGCACAATGGATTTCTTTTCAGACATAAACTGAAGATTTCCCAGTAAAGAAACGAAGAAAAAATATTGTTCTGAAATGGCTCATTGTGTGATGTATATATTGATGAATCTCTTTATTGTTTCCATACATCCAGTACGAAATTCTAATATTTTATCTTTGACGATATATGTCCGGTGACTTAACAAATCAGGAGAGTAACAAATCTAAATAATGTCTGCAAGAAAATCCAACGCCGTCTCTATCACTGCTCAGGGACTGAGAGTAGTTTGCGCCCGGACCATTGCGATCTCTGAGCTAGCCGCGCTCGATCAACTTGCGTCACCCGAGATACCAAATCTCGTGTGGACAAAGAGGCGAGCGGGCATATACCCCGTACCATAAGAGGACAGCCACAACTGACAAATCCTCGGTACAGGGATCACAAAGGTTCAATACGCACAAATAGGTCAAACGCTAGTGTTTTTATTTTCTAAAAAACCTCAACCATCATCTATCATTCAATATATATCTTCGAAACTACGAGGCAACTTCGCGATGAAGGAGCTTCGACTATACAATTACTTTGAACGATTTCGTGGCCCGGGCTCCTGCGTCTATTTCTTTAAAAGTAAGGCCCCAATGCCGATCTCCCCCTCTAAACGAAAAGTATCAATCTACAAATCAAAATTGACCGCAGTAGATGCTGTCTTTGCTACCATATGGCAGGAGATGATTCCTTCTAACGGTGTCAACGGCCAGATTAATCCTAGGCTCTCCTAGCATTAAAATCGTTTGTAGTAGAATAATTTTCGTTTGTAGTACCCGGTCCAAATGCAACACTGACCAACCTGGGGTACAAATTCATCACATTCGTAATGAACTATCAAGATGAATATTTTCAATTTCGCCATCGTGATAGCGTAAGCGTTTAGTTTTTGGTAATTTGAGAACGACATAAAATTCGAGCTGCGGCCCCTATTATGCGTGCAATTTTTGCGAAGAAAAAGATTCTAGAGCTGCACATGCCTGTGAAATTTGAGGGCTATAGCTAAAACTATTTCCGAGTTATACACGTTTGAATTTCAAGAGTCTATTACACACACACACACACGCACACACACACAAAATGTTGACAAGAAAGTTTTCCACTACAGCATAGCTTTTTCTATAAGGAAGCATAAGGGAGAAAAAGTAACAATTCCATTTTTCATGCTCGTTTCCGTTCTTTGCATTATCTGAAACCGACGACGAGGACGTGACGGAATTCTGCTTTGACTTTTTTTTTTGTTTTTTTTGTTTGTTTTTTTTAAAAATGTTTTTTAGTTTTTTTTGTACGTTTTTAAGTTTGTATTTTTTTTACGGTTTTGAGTTTGTAGTTTTTTTTTACGTTTTGAGGTTTTTTGTTTTTTTTAGGTTTTTTGTTTCGTTATTTCGTTTTTTTTTATTTTGCTCGTTTTCGATGTTTTATTGTTACGTTTTTTTTCGATTGCTTCGTTGTGTCGTTTTTTCATTGTTTCATTCTTTCTTTTTTTCGTGTTTTCAATGTTTTTTGTTTCATTGTTTCGTTTTTTTTTCGTTACGGTTTCGCGTTTTTTCGTCGATTCATTTCGTTTTTTTTTGTTTTGTTTCTTTTTCCGACCATGTTTTCGTTTTTTTATTGTTTCGTTTTTTTGTTGTTTCATTGTTACGTGTTTTTTAATTGTTTCGTGGCATCGTTTTTCCATCGTTTTGTTGTGTCGTTTTTTCGTGTTTGCAATTTTTTTTTTTTTTATTGTTTCGTTTTTTTCTCGTTACGTGATCGCGTTTTTTCGTTGATTCGTTTTTTCTTACTTTCGAATTCTTACGACGTTGCTTCAGACACTTGAACATAAAACAAAACGTGCATGGTGTGCTGCTGGAGGAGCATTCGTAACGTGAAGGCCATGACCCGACTGTTCAGGTCGTTGTGTTCTTCCCATTTTCCCGTTATGCGTCTTACGATAAGGAAATAGTGGGCGCCTACGTAAATAACTACCGATACGAAATGGTACATTTTGCCACAGTATTTCAATTTCTCCGGGACCTCCTGTACGGTGAATTTTTGTCTCGATTGTGAGTGGCCAGTTAAAGCTGACAAAGTTCTGTGCGTGCTCTTGCATCGTCAACAATCCGTCTCTGCCCTCCTCGTCTTACACGTTTCGTTCAGGGCATCCTGCAATCCCGCCAGGCCGCACTTGTATATCGGGGCAGGATTGAGATGTAAGACTGGCAACATTTTTACGCTCTCGTACAGGCAGTCGCTGCATCGGACGGTACGAGTCAGGCTCGGTACATCACGGAGAATATAATTTTCCTGCAAATTACAAATATTCACCATGCCGTCCAGAACGCCATCTCGGTTCCTCGTCGTTGCATTTGAAATACGACCGCGCTCGGTATACACCTCCGTCGTTGCGCCAGTCGCGGACAAGGCCTAAACAAAATCAAATAAATCTATGTTCTGTTCGTTCATATGTGTCGAATATGACGAGAAATCGTGGTACGCAACCAATAGACTTTGTACCGTCGAATCGAACGCACACGTATTACGCACGCTGGCAACCTGCTTCCCGATCTTCACTGGTCTCAAACCATTTCCGTTTTCCAGCAAGGGTAGCGCTAGAACAAATTCTCGCCGCTTTTGAATAATCTTAATGACCGGACATGCCGTGAGATATTTTCCCCTTTTACGCTTTCCATTCGTTTTCGGTTTCGGTTCGATTGTTTTTTTCTTCAGGCCCTTCCAATCTTCGGTTTCGTTAAGAAAACTAGTTTTGAAACCCGTACCGGTAGCATCAACGTCGATCGTATGTGACGGAACGTCTTTCAAACTATCTCCGAAATGCAGAGTCTCGGGATTGTCACCGAAGGCCACGATATCATTAGTGGCGAAAGTGCTTCCCATGAGGTATTTTCGACGCCGACGAGAGTAAACGATTCCGAGTGACCACGACTAGGAACGCAACTATCGTTAAACTTTAACGGTTCTTTCAGGAGGACGTCCCGATTCGTTTCCGGCAGCGAATTCAAAAGTTCGCTCGTCCCTTCCAATGACCTGAGATGAAGAACGAGATATTTGTCGACTCGGAGCGGCTTCGATTTTTCAAAGACCAAGTGTTTCAACTCCCGAAAATACTGTTCGCTTCGAACGGTGCTGGCGACACGATGTTCCGTACCGTTGATGAGGATTGAGTTCTGCCCATCGTCAACAGCCATAATGGATGTCCACAGGACGAACTGTTCCGTTAATTTCAATAGACGAGACCCAAAGCCCGGACAATAATACGGGTTCAATCGACCCTGCCTCGACTTGACGGTACTTGCCGTCTCCATTTTTTTTACAATAGCCCCGATAGCGGTCGCCGATTGTGAACACCGCGACACCTTCGACGTCGTCAGGGCGATCGGGGAAAATTGAATCTCCATCATCGGATTTCACACTGGGTGGTTCGTACGTTTTAAGACGTTTCACGATCTTATTGTGTGCGGAAAAGTAATGATTACTGTTATCATCAATGTCCTCGTGCGTCGAGAACGCCATCGACAGGACGTTAGTGCACATTCCGGTGAATTCATTGTGCACGTTGTGAGGAGCCCAACGCAACGCATAAAAAATTGTTTTTCGTCAGGGGATTCGTGCGCGAAGCATTTCCATCGCGTTACCATTTTTAACTCCCGGCTGAAAACGGGAGTTATGTGTTTCGTCGTGAGCAACGTGAATTGGCGTTTCGTTGGAAATGCTTTACCGGCCAAACGGCTGATTTTCTTCTTACAAATTGACGTACAACGGTGTCGGAAGTCACAGAGAGGGTTTAGCTTCCATAATATTTGTGATCAGATCTCAACTCGCGGAGATATTAAATGTAGAAATTTGAACGTTTTCGAACGTTTTCGAACGTTTTTCTCAAATCGCAATTTTGATGGGTTCGACTGCATGAATCGCAGACTTCACGGCATCATCTGCTGTGACAGCGCGTGTGTAAGTGTAGTGGAACGTATCCGTGTGCTTTGCATCAAGGCTCTGGACGATATCGCTGAATGCGAGAGAGACAGCGCGATTGGTCGATCGTTTTAACCTCGAAACAGAACTTTCAACGAAAATTTTTTTTTTCTCGAGTGATTCAGAGTGAAAATTTTACTGGATACTTGTATTCGGGCGTGAAATTGAGATGTATGTGAATGTGGAGGTTAGGTGGGATGACGTGGTTATGCCCGGTGATATTGTTTTATTTATGGTCATCAACTGATGTCACGTACGAACGATATTGTTTAATGAGTTCATTCTTTTTTATTCAACGTATGATAATGTTATCAGGATTGTGAAAAACGTGAATATTGATGTTCAGCTGGACGTTGTGGTTATGCCCAGTGATATTGTTTACCTCGGTGGAATTGGCAATTCGAAAGAAAAAAATTGTTGTCGGATTCAATTTTTTACTTTATCCTCCAACCGACAAAACTTTAGACACAGCGATTTGTCAGAATGCACAATATGTATATTTGTTTTCATTGTTTTTCCTATATGAGTCAGGTCCTTTTCGAAGCAGCATTCATTCAATGTTCACTCGCTTAAGACATATTCAAAACCTATAATGACTGGGAAGGACGAGCGGAATGCGCTGACATCTGGTCAAGGCTATGTCGAGCCGCGCTTGAAAACTGTACAATGCGCAGACATTTGGTCTAGGCTACATAGAGCCGCGCTTAAAATCTCCATAATGCACTGAGATTTGGTCAAGGCTGTATTAAGCCGCCCTCAAGACTCCACGATGGGCTGACAATTTGTCATGGCTACATGGAGCCGCGCTGAACAATCACATGATGCGCTGACATTTCGCTGAGACTGTACTCAACTGCGCCCAAGGACAACCAGCATGTGCCGCAGCTAGTCGATACTTTCAAAGTCTTGTCTCATCAAATTTCTATACAGTGGTCACGTTTTACGATATTGAATCGATAAACAATAGTACATTATGACACTAGTAGGAAAAATTGTTTTGTGACGTGGACGTCTTGTTCGAGCTAAATGATTCCAATCATTGGCGGACGTGGAGAAAATTATATCAAATTATCTTTAAAAAGTATGAAATAAAATAAATTTAAAAAATTTAAAAAAACTCCCGGCTGGAGTAAAAATCGAACACAAAAAAAATTAGAACGAAAAAAAAGTAATCTGATAGAAAGCATGAATAAAATTCATGAATCTAAAAAGAATACAACAAATTAATAAATTTAAAATGGAAAAAACAAATTAGTGAAATTAAAAGAATGAAATAAATAAATAAATTCAAAAAGGATGAAATAATTCAAGAAGTCATCTCAGTTTATTCGTAGTTTGAATTATGATCGCTCGTTTGTATGAGTTCAATTTTTTGAATCGTGGTAATTTTCTCACTGCCCTCAATTCAGTCGGGAGACGTCATTCATTAACCATAAATATGATATAGGATATAGATGTTTGACAGTGCAAAGAAGACGCCATTAGATAATTGAACATGAAGACGATCTGGATTTAGATGTTCGACGATACGAAAGAAAACGTCTCCCGACTTATGTTTAATGAATGACGTCTCCCGACTGCATTGAGGGCAGTGAGAAAATTACCACGATTCAAAAAATTGAACTCATACAAACGAACGATCATAATTCAAACTACGAATAAACTAAGATGACTTCTTGAATTATTTCATCCTTTTTGAATTTATTTATTTATTTCATTCTTTCAATTTCACTAATTTGTTTTTTCTATTTTAAATTTATTAATTTGTTGTATTCTTTTTAGATTCATAAATTTTATTCATGCTTTCTATCAGATTACTTTTTTTTCGTTCTAATTTTTTTTGTGTTCGATTTTTACTCTAGCCGGGAGTTTTTTAAAATTTTTTAAATTTATTTTATAATTAAATGCGCAATATCGATACGAAGAAAGCATCGCGGAGGTTCAACGCGTACACCTAACGGAGATGAATAAAATAACGACGCAATTCTTAATATACGTTTTGAGATCGCAATTATTAAACGCGAGAGCAGTCACGTTCCAGAGGGCCAGTGAGTAATTAATGACTACTTGATGTGGGCATGACCCTCCTGAGCGCAACCACTCCCGCATCCAATATGTTAGCGTATCGGTGTCGTGCTTCTCGGAAAGCATTTGAAATTACGGTAGAATTTTTGAACGATAACCGCAGACAGCCTGGTACAAATACACAATACGTTTGGAGCCGGCTGGCTTTGGTATTTGCTTGACCAGACTACCTGTAGTGTCAATACTGATGCTAACGACTGATTCTTCCTTCTGATGTTTCTTGAATAAAAAAAGCTGCTTGGGGGTCCAGTATGTGACGTAAAATCGATCAAGGCCGATCTCGTGGATGCTACCTTTCATTTCGTTCCAATATTTGAATTCCCATAAAGATGCATCAACTGATTGCACTTTAAACAGCCGAAATTCTTTATCCCGGGCTTCTTGCTTTGCCTTACGAGCAACATCTTCCGATGTCAAATTAGCGGGAATTACGCCCCCGAATTCCATTAAACGATTTGCTTCGTCTCACCGCCAAGCATACGTTGACTTGCCTTAAAGGTCTTTACGGATGCGGAGGCGCCTTTCGCCGGACACTTGACGCTTTTTGACGTGCGCTATGCTACGTGAATCGAAAGTCAAAATTTCAAATTTCGGGGCACTATCGGCTGGTTCAGTCAGACAATATATGTGAATTAATGCTCCACATTCCGCGCAACTACCTTTAATGGTTAGAAATGTTTCACCGGGATTGCGGTTGATTTCTGCATTTTTAACCGCGTAAGGCATGGAAGCTCAAGATGACTCCATATCACATCATAGATCGCATCTGTCCAGGAAATGACGAGAACTTCGAACCTCCGATGTCCGTACTCGACAATGCTCGATTTTAGCCTATCCCATTCATTTTTCGAGATCGTAATTGTTTCTCTGAGCGGAGGCAACGTGCAAATCGTCCCAGCCATCAACCAACTCGAATCATTCAGTGAATAGTCTGCCGTGGTATCGATATCAGTTGCATTCTTTAGGGGTGCTAACGACTCGATACCATGAATACGTTTCAAAACCTGATTTCGATTCTGGGACCAATAAAGGTAAATATAATCTTTTTTCATTTTGCCTTTCATCTTTTCAGTTGCTCTTGTCCAAATATCATTGGCCACATATACTTGGCGTCGGGCTGAAGCTAATAGGTTGATGGAATTTGGAGGAGTCATACCAGCAAATTTACCATCCGAAGCTGTTACGCGAAAAGCTAAGCAAGAAGCCCGGGATAAAGAACTTGCTTTGTTCAAGGTGCAATCGGCCCTCGCATCGGTGTGGGATATGAAGTACAGTAAAAAATGTAGAGATTGTCTTCACGAGATCGGACTGGACCGATTTTACACCTCTGTTAAGCTAGCAGGAAAAAGTCTGGAAAATGAATTTACTCTGCACCAGAATTAAGTACTTTTTAGGTACAAATTTGGTACCCCGTTAATAATTTTAGTACCCTGTAAATTTTAGCGGGGGAGGATTTTGAAAATCATTCTGCTAGCTTGACGTCAAACTAGCAGAATAATGCGAGATGTGACAAATTGGGCGATTTTCTTGCACAGGAATTAAGTACTTTTTAAGTACTTTTCACCTGTGGAAAAAGATTTTCGCTAGACCTACCCCTTAGTCCGGAAAACTCACCCCCTCGACCTTCGGACTAGCCTCGAAATTAAAAATCTGTAGTTTCGATGGAATCGTCTCGTTCTTCGACGTGAGTATCAAGTGATTTAAGTACACAACGAATATGCATCGAGCAATTTTAGTACACCTACCCTTCGGTCGGAAAACTCACCCCCTTGACATTCGGACTAGCCTCGAAATTAAAAATCTGTAGTTTCGATGGAATCGTCTCGTTCTTCGACGTGAGTATCAAGTGATTTAAGTACACAACGGATATGCATCGAGCGATTTTAGTACACCTACCCTTCGGTCGGAAAACTCACCCCCTTGACATTCGGACTAGCCTCGAAATAAAAAATCTGTAGTTTCGATGGAATCGTCTCGTTCTTCGACGTGAGTATCAAGTGATTTAAGTACACAACGAATATGCATCGAGCGATTTTGGTACACCTACCCTTCGGTCGGAAAACTCACCCCCTTGACATTCGGACTAGCCTCGAAATTAAAAATCTGTAGTTTCGATGGAATCGTCTCGTTCTTCGACGTGAGTATCAAGTGATTTAAGTACAAAACGAATATGCATCGAGCGATTTTAGTACACCTACCCTTCGTTCGGAAAACTTACCCCCTTGACATTCAGACTAGCCTGGAAATTAAAAATCTGTAGTTTCGATGGAATCGTCTCGTTCTTCGACGTGAGTATCAAGTGATTTAAGTACACAACGGATATGCATCGAGCGATTTTGGTACACCTACCCTTCGGTCGGAAAACTCACCCACTTGACAATCGGACTAGCCTCGAAATTAAAAATCTGTAGTTTCGATGGAATCGTCTCGTTCTTCGACGTGAGTATCAAGTGATTTAAGTACACAACGAATATGCATCGAGCGATTTTGGTACACCTACCCTTCGGTCGGAAAACTCACCCCCTTGACATTCGGACTAGCCTCGAAATTAAGAATCTGTAGTTTCGATGGAATCGTCTCGTTCTTCGACGTGAGTATCAAGTGATTTAAGTACACAACGAATATGCATCGAGCGATTTTAGTACACCTACCCTTCGGTCGGAAAACTCACCCCCTTGACATTCGGACTAGCCTCGAAATTAAAAATCTGTAGTTTCGATGGAATCGTCTCGTTCTTCGACGTGAGTATCAAGTGATTTAAGTTAACAACGAATATGCATCGAGCGATTTTAGTACACCTACCCTTCGTTCGGAAAACTCACCCCCTTGACATTCGGACTAGCCTCGAAATTAAAAATCTGTAGTTTCGATGGAATCGTCTCGTTCTTCGACGTGAGTATCAAGTGATTTAAGTACACAACGGATATGCATCGAGCGATTTCGGTACACCTACCCTTCGGTCGGAAAACTCACCCCCTTGACATTCGGACTAGCCTCGAAATAAAAAATCTGTAGTTTCGATGGAATCGTCTCGTTCTTCGACGTGAGTATCAAGTGATTTAAGTACACAACGGATATGCATCGAGCGATTTTGGTACACCTACCCTTCGGTCGGAAAACTCACCCCCTTGACAATCGGACTAGCCTCGAAATTAAAAATCTGTAGTTTCGATGGAATCGTCTCGTTCTTCGACGTGAGTATCAAGTGATTTAAGTACACAACGAATATGCATCGATCGATTTTAGTACACCTACCCTTCGTTCGGAAAACTCACCCCCTTGACATTCGGACTAGGCTCGAAATTAAAAATCCGTAGTTTCGATGGAATCGTCTCGTTCTTCGACGTAAGTATCAAGTGATTTAAGTACACAACGAAAATGCATCGAGCGATTTTAGTACACCTACCCTTCGTTCGGAAAACTCACCCCCTTGACATTCGGACTAGCCTCGAAATTAAAAATCTGTAGTTTCGATGGAATCGTCTCGTTCTTCGACGTGAGTATCAAGTGATTTAAGTACACAACGGATATGCATCGAGCGATTTCGGTACACCTACCCTTCGGTCGGAAAACTCACCCCCTTGACATTCGGACTAGCCTCGAAATTAAAAATCTGTAATTTCGATGGAATCGTCTCGTTCTTCGACGTGAGTATCAAGTGATTTAAGTACACAACGGATATGCATCGAGCGATTTTGGTACACCTACCCTTCGGTCGGAAAACTCACCCCCTTGACAATCGGACTAGCCTCGAAATTAAAAATCTGTAGTTTCGATGGAATCGTCTCGTTCTTCGACGTGAGTATCAAGTGATTTAAGTACACAACGAATATGCATCGAGCGATTTTGGTACACCTACCCTTCGGTCGGAAAACTCACCCCCTTGACATTCGGACTAGCCTCGAAATTAAAAATCTGTAGTTTCGATGGAATCGTCTCGTTCTTCGACGTGAGTATCAAGTGATTTAAGTACACAACGAATATGCATCGATCGATTTTAGTACACCTACCCTTCGTTCGGAAAACTCACCCCCTTGACATTCGGACTAGCCTCGAAATTAAAAATCCGTAGTTTCGATGGAATCGTCTCGTTCTTCGACGTAAGTATCAAGTGATTTAAGTACACAACGAAAATGCATCGAGCGATTTTAGTACACCTACCCTTCGTTCGGAAAACTCACCCCCTTGACATTCGGACTAGCCTCGAAATTAAAAATCTGTAGTTTCGATGGAATCGTCTCGTTCTTCGACGTGAGTATCAAGTGATTTAAGTACACAACGAATATGCATCGATCGATTTTAGTACACCTACCCTTCGTTCGGAAAACTCACCCCCTTGACATTCGGACTAGCCTCGAAATTAAAAATCCGTAGTTTCGATGGAATCGTCTCGTTCTTCGACGTAAGTATCAAGTGATTTAAGTACACAACGAAAATGCATCGAGCGATTTTAGTACACCTACCCTTCGTTCGGAAAACTCACCCCCTTGACATTCGGACTAGCCTCGAAATTAAAAATCTGTAGTTTCGATGGAATCGTCTCGTTCTTCGACGTGAGTATCAAGTGATTTAAGTACACAACGGATATGCATCGAGCGATTTTAGTACACCTACCCTTCGTTCGGAAAACTTACCCCCTTGACATTCGGACTAGCCTGGAAATTAAAAATCTGTAGTTTCGATGGAATCGTCTCGTTCTTCGACGTGAGTATCAAGTGATTTAAGTACACAACGGATATGCATCGAGCGATTTTGGTACACCTACCCTTCGGTCGGAAAACTCACCCCCTTGACATTCGGACTAGCCTCGAAATTAAAAATCTGTAGTTTCGATGGAATCGTCTCGTTCTTCGACGTGAGTATCAAGTGATTTAAGTACACAACGAATATGCATCGAGCGATTTTGGTACACCTACCCTTCGGTCGGAAAACTTACCCCCTTGACATTCGGACTAGCCTCGAAAATAAAAATCTGTAGTTTCGATGGAATCGTCTCGTTCTTCGACGTGAGTATCAAGTGATTTAAGTACACAACGAATATGCATCGAGCGATTTTTGTACACCTACCCTTCGGTCGGAAAACTCACCCCCTTGACATTCGGACTAGCCTCGAAATTAAAAATCTGTAGTTTCGATGGAATCGTCTCGTTCTTCGACGTGAGTATCAAGTGATTTAAGTACACAACGAATATGCATCGAGCGATTTTGGTACATCTACCCTTTATCGGTAAAACCAGCCCCGAGATTTAATATTTATCATCGAGTTTTTTCTCTATCTTTCTTGTGATGTCTTAGTTCTATCCTGAAAATCAAATCCAATTGAGGTGTAGGGTTCCAAACATATGCACTTCAACAAGAGTTTTTACTTTTTTTCATGTGCAATTAAAATGTCTCGATATGTATTAACAGCCCGGCTTTACAAAAAAACTTTTTTTTTCTTTCAATCAAAATACATCTACGCCAAATTATCTTCCATCAAGAGAATGGTGTTCAAATTTCATCCCGATCGGACCATTTTTAGGGGTCGCGCAAGATTTTTCTAGTCTTCCCATATGATTAAAATAAGAAGAACATACATTGATCTTGCTAGTACCATTTGAAAGCTCTTGAAAAACCGCTCACAACGACGTGCGGACATTTCAAATCCAACTGCAACTTCCATCGATAATTTTGTTGTTCGTAAGAAGTTATCAACGGAAGTTGCCATCGGATTTTGAAGTTGCGCGCGTCATTTTAAGCGGTTTTCCAAAAGCTTTCAAATAGAACTAACCGGATTAATGTACTTATAAAATTGGCAGAGCTACGATTCGTTGAATGGAACTTCTCGTTCTTCTTATTTTAATCAAATGGGAAAACTAGAAAAATCTTGCGCGAACCCTAAGAATGGTCCGATCGGGCGTATTTGTGGGCACGATTTTATTTTTGGCTTGAATGTATTTCGATTGAAAAATAAAAAAAAAGTTTTTTTTTTTCAAACCGGCTCAGTATTCACGTTGTATACATAATTAATTGCGGCGAAACTTTGGTGTCAATTCCACGTCTTTTCGTTTTTTTATCAGTTTGGAACCAGTTTTTGTTCCGGAGGCAAAATGCTGTATAATGTCCAATCGGGGCTTGTTCTCCATGATTTAAACGACGGACCATCGGTGGCGAATCAAAATTGATCACACCTCGCAGTTTCATCTCCACCATAGCATACCATCCACCTCCGTAGAGCATGGAGCAATGGCGTGAACCGCCCGTTTGCAAAGCTGAAATAGTTCATCAATAATATATCAATCTAAATAAACGAAAATAATATAGTATTATATTATTTTATAGTATAGTATATACATCACATATAGTTACTATCCTTACCACGCAAAGGTGCGCTCCATCAGGCAAATCACCGTTTTGGCATGCCGGGCAGTCGCTATTTACCGCCGGTGCCGAAGTTGAATCGACATGCCTTTCTGCTTCACTTTCGAGAAATTCGTCCTCAGGTTCGGCATCCTGCCGATGGTTTCCCTCAATGTTTGCAACCATAAGCTTCGACCCACCGTCAATATAGCTCTTGTGGAGCCGAACAAATTCATCCACTCGCATGCGTGCGGTCGCGTTATTAAGAAGGTGTTTTTTGATATTTCCGAATTCGGCCTCGACATGCGCGCTCGAAGCCGGGCATCTACCGAAACCATATCCGTCTCGGTAGATGCACGACCAGAGCGGCAGCCATTTAACCTCATTTATGAGACGCTGGGCGAAATTTGGCAGCCAATAGGGATTTACGTCGCTACCCGGAGAACGCCGGATATCGCTCTCCGCGTCTTTGGCGATATCCTCTGCCCAATTTCGCCACAAGCTCGGCTCCCGGCTGGAACTCCCTTCTATTAGCGCCTCTTCGGTCAACGACGTGTCGACGTCGCCGCTTTCTTCCCAGCAATCGATTATCTCGGCAGTCTCGAGCAAATGCTCGATAAAAGCTTTTGATATGTCGCAAGCGGATCTTCTGCCGTCGCTCGTCTTGCCGCATGTCCGGCTCAGCGTCACAGTCAATAGACTTTTGATTATTTTTTTGGCATCTTCAATGTTCCGGGCCAAAATGATTCGGCCAACGGTAGCCTTCAAAAATTTTGCGATTTCGTGTCGAACACCTTTCAAAAAACTCGCCCAGGTTTTTATGAAATGAGCTACATCGACTTTGATGTAGCACGGTGGTGGGTTAGACACGAGAAACGCATCGGCATATTTATTGATGGTTTTCTCTTGTGTGAATGCCCGAACGGCAGCCGATAATAGGGCTACCGATTGATCAGCAATGATCTCAGTCGGTGGCGACAAACCCCATTGTTCCACCCACTGAGATAGCCAAAAATGGATAGCCCCAGTTGTATGACGTTCTGTGATCATTTGTGTTACGGGTAACTGTCCCGTGCTCGTCGATATGACGCCAAGATATAAATGAATCGGCCCGGAATTTTGCTTATCGACGCGCTTGATCGGCTTTATAATGCCGCCCGTCGAGTCAATCGAAAGCGAGAGATGGCTTTTCTTACCGCATTGTTCATAAATAGTGCGCTGTAATTTGGTTGAATAATGGATAAAAAAAGGCTTATACCCTATCCAAGGTATTTCACCTTGCATCTGATACGTGCTTAAGATTTCCAATGCTACGATTGGATCGGATGCGAGAAATTTTGAGGCAGCCACTTTATGTTTTATTTGCCTTAGCACGTTTTCATTCGGGAGGCGAGGCGGCTCAGGGTCGTCCTGGTCCATCATTTCGTTCGCCAATATGGCCCGATGAACGTGAGTTGATTTTCCCTGTAAAACTTCCCCTAATGCCTCGCGAACCGTCCCACGCACCTGCCGCTTGCCACATTGACCGGCCCCTTTTGTAGTCGTGCACATGATAGCGCAGACGTCATCTTCATGCCGTTCGATATTGCATTCAATTTGGGAACCACACTTACAGGTGCCAGCGAAATTTCCACCCGTCACATTGCTGTTCAAATAGTGGTTATGAAAATTATAGCCACATTTCAGCTTCGTGTGTTTCCAAATTTTTTGGGTAATAAAATTTTCCCATTCATCTGCAATAAAAAGAATTATCATTATTATTATCACATTGAACTCTACTCAACAATAGCTGGGATTTTTATTGCTAGAAAATCCCTTTCGGAAAAGGCATAGAAGTTTTCCATTCCAGCATACGACGATTTATTTCTTCTACATGCATTTGAGCTCACTCAGTATCTTTATCAGATATTGTTAGTAATTTTTAAGCAAAGACATTAAACTAAGAAAACCATTATGTTAATGGAGGTTTGTTTTTTCATTGCAGAAGGAATTTCATCTAGCTTAATCACAAAAACTTGCTATTCAAGTATAGCCATATAGCATTTTTTTCACCTCGCTCAACTACAAAAATTTATTTTTTCGACAAGTTTTGTTGGTTGCGGAATGCCTTGATCGAATTTTTTTTTTTCAATTTTTCAGTAAAACTCGCGATCAAATGGTACAGCTATGTTTTTGAATTTTATTGCAGAAACATTGTACAACAAGTCTTATTAAGAAATGGTGCGTAGAGGTGTGGTTCGACTCATTCGACCATTAAAATTTACTTCGACAATAACATTTTTTGGTTGCGAAGTGACTTTATTGAATGCGGTTTTCAATTTTTCAGTAAGCACTCGCAATCAAATGGAACTAAGATGTTACCACTATGCCTTTGATTCTCATTGCAACAACATTTTATCAAGCTGCAGCGCAGAAGATTTTTTTGAGAAATGCTGCGTAGAATATTCTTCGACTCGTACGACAATCAAAATTTACTTTGAGGACAAGTGTTTTTGGTTGCGTAATGCTTTGATCACATTTTTTTTCAATTTTTTAGTAAGGACTCGCAATCGAATGGAACAAAAAGTTACCACTATCTTTTTAATTTTTATTGCAGAAACATTGTATTAAGCTGCAGCGCAGAAGGTTTTATTAAGGAATGGTGCGTAGAGGTGTGGTTCGACTCATTCGACCATTAAAATTTACTTCGACGATAACATTTTTTGGTTGCGAAGTGACTTTATTGAATGCGGTTTTCAATTTTTCAGAAAGCACTCGCAATCAAATGGAACTAAGATGTTACCACTATGCCTTTGATTCTCATTGCAACAACATCTTATCAAGCTGCAGCGCAGAAGATTTTTTTGAGAAATGCTGCGTAGAATATTCTTCGACTCGTACGACAATCAAAATTTACTTTGAGGACAAGTGTTTTTGGTTGCGTAATGCTTTGATCACATTTTTTTCAATTTTTTAGTGAGGCCTCGCAATCGAATGGAACAAAAAGTTACCACTATCTTTTTAATTTTTATTGCAGAAACATTGTATTAAGCTGCAGCGCAGAAGGTTTTATTAAGGAATGGTGCGTAGAGGTGTGGTTCGACTCATTCGACCATTAAAATTTACTTCGACGATAACATTTTTTGGTTGCGAAGTGACTACATTGAATGCGGTTTTCAATTTTTCAGTAAGCACTCGCAATCAAATGGAACTAAGATGTTACCACTATGCCTTTGATTCTCATTGCAACAACATCTTATCAAGCTGCAGCGCAGAAGATTTTATTAAGAAATGCTGCGTAGAATATTCTTCGACTAGTACGACCATCAAAATTTACTTTGACGACAAGTTTTTTGGTTGCGATATGACTTTATCGAATTTGGTCTCTTAATTTTTCAGTAAGCACTCGCAATCAAGTCGAATCGAGATGTTACCACTATACTTTTTATTTTCATTGCAAAAACATTGTATCAACCTGCAGCATAAAAGATTTTATTAAGCACCGCTGCGTAGAATATTCTTCGACTTGTTCGACCATCAAAATTTATTTTTTTATTAAATTTTTTTTGTCTGTGCAGTGAATTTTTTCGTTTTTTATAGACAATTTGAACCAATTTTAATCGATAAAACACTTATGTCATCGCTATTTTTTACTTCCACGCACGAAAACATTTTATTCAATGATCAAACGCAGAATGCCCTTCGACTAATTTGGGCTACTGCCATTTCGTTCTACGATAAGTTTTTTTTTTCACAGAAAAGTTCATTTTATTACTAATTTTAATATGATGATAAAAAAATCGAAAACCGAAGTCACTATCTACTTTATGCAAAAAGATCGATAGACGAAAAACTTTTTCCAGCGACGGAAAAAATTCTTACGCAACCGCTTTTTTCTATTCGTGCAACTTGAACTAAACTACATTTCTAGAATTATTTCATTAACGAATATTTCCAACGTCCCTCAACCCGTGATTTCGCATTTATTTGGTATCAATATACAGATTAATAAAATGATATACCAACCTTTGAGGAATTTTTTTTGTCGAAGATGCTTTCTTTGTTTTTGATTCCAAATCAGCCGCGTCTCGACCAACCGATCGAAATCTGTCCCCGTAACATAAATCGTAAAATTAAGGGCAATCTCATCATCAATAGTCACCTCAAGTGACGAATTGTTCATCAGTTCTTCTGAGACGCTCGCGTTGATCTCGTCGTTATCGGTGGCACATGTATTTGACGAACAATAATCCGGCCACACTATTTTCCGCACATTGTCTTTGTTGCAGCACACGTAAACATACAGAGCACGTGGCCCCTGTTCATTGTCCAGCTCTCTTGAAATCGTCTCCCAAATTTTGTCACACCGCGAAATTATCGTCTTTCCATTGTCATTGGGACTTAAATGGTCTTTATAACGCTGGATAACGGCCAAAATGTCGTTGGGTTTCAATTTCCGCGGTCTTCCACGCTTGCGCGGTCGATCGCCGCTGTTCTCATCACTCATCATATTCACTGTTAAAAATGAATCGGTATATGGATTTTTTCTCGGAAAAGCTACTATAGTCACAATGGAAGGTTCGCATTCGAATGGTTGACCGTTGCAAATCGCCGGTAAAGGGGAAAGAAGATTGTGCAAACACTCGCAACGCAAGGTGACGGGTGGGGGGGCGTCTTATCGAGCTATATTCGGGGGGAAAACTTCGATACATCTTCCGACAATGCGGATGACGCTTGTAGAATGCGTACGGAATTTTTTTTTTTTACATTACATTTTGTACAGTAACAATACGATTTTCCACATCTCGTCCTTTTTTTTATTTCTTCTTCATTTTGCTAGCTTCATTTAAATTGTTGCGCAATCTATAGTCTGATCGGCGGGCCTTGTACATTTCTTCGGGGAAGGGATGGCCGAAGACCCCCACACGATCATCTTCCTTTCGGGACGGAGGGGGTAGGTGCCGGAAGTTCGGCTTCCAGCGACGCAGGTTCAGGAACATCCGCCTTCACCTGAGACAAAGAACCCGAGTAGTAAGCCCTGTGTCTGCCCCTCCGAGATAGGACGCGCAGACGCAGTCTTCGGCCATCCCTTCCCCC